>JAQZBX010027123.1:0-28543 GCA_029593785.1 Cabassous unicinctus
ATTTATTTATCCCCCCCTTGCTGCTTGTGTTTGCTTTGTCCATTTGCTGTGTTTTTTCTCTGTGTCTGCTTATCTCCCCCTTGCTGTGAGGTCTTGCTGCATCAGCCCACCGCACCACGCGGGCCAGCCAGCCCTCACAAGGAGGCCCCGGGAAGCGAACCCGGGGCCTCCCATATGGTAAACGGTAGTTCCATCGATCGAGCCACACCCACTTCCCTCTCCCTTTTTTTTAATTTTAAAAATTTATTATTTTTTTATATCAATGTTACATGTTAATATAATACTGTAACTACAATAACAATAAATCTGCTTTAATCAGCAGTTACACTCACCCCTTATTTTTGTTTATGCCTGTCTTCTGGGATTTGGGACGATGTCTACTATGACTGCTTCAGGCTGAGAAGGGACTTAGATATTATGGGGCAGAGGAATGGAATTGTTTTGCTTGCAGTTGAATATACTCCTTCCTTTTGGGTTCGGGCTAGTCCATCATCATTGCTTTGTTAGTTGTCCAGGGCAGGTCCAGAGAACTGGATAGTAGGTATTGACCACATATTGTTGGATTTCAGGGCTCCACCAGCACAGGAACAATCAGAAGGCTTTAAGTCTCAGAAAAGTATACTTAAAAAGTAAATTGAAAACTGTAAGTTTAAATAAAAGAAGTAGAAGAATCATGATTAGGGGATTTATACTTAAGTATAGCTATGTTATATTGGGGAAATAGCTCTTCATATATTCCCCAGATAGGGCCCACCGAGGGGTGTTGATTTCATGTGGCTGTGTGGCTTGCCTATGTGTCCAGATGTCCCTAGGAGTACTTTTGTTTGTGGCTTTGTTTACTGTGGCATTTTATGGAGTCTGGCTGAGACCTGCATAAGTGCAACCTCCAGAATGAATTCCCAACTCACTTTGAAATCTCTTAGCCATAAAAACTCTAATTTTATTTAATATTTCCCCCTATTGATCAAGGTCATTGGTGATTAACATTTGGCAATAATCCCTCGGTGCCAGGGAGGCTCATCCCTGGGAGTCATTACCACATCGGAGGTGGGGGATATGGTGAATTTATTTGTTCAGTTTGGCTTAGAGAGAAGCCACATTTGATTCACAACAAAGTTTTCAGGAGGTAATTCAGTTATTAATTATAATTAGGTTTAGTTTTATTACTGCAGGAATAAGGTTCATAAGTACAGTCATTAAGATTGGGGTCTTGGCTTATTAGCCTGTTTTCCTTTTTTAGGCAAGGCTTACATATTCCAAAGCTTCTGGCCATCTTATTTGGGAAAGTAGCAGGACAGCCCCAGGAGGGAAGTTTAATATTTGTTAGCTACTGGGAAAGCCTCTATCTATCCAGAAAACATTTTTATGGCAACAAAGCTACATTTATATCCCATAGAAGTATGTAGCTATATAATGTTCCAGCAGTTTAAAAGGCCCTCTCTAGACACCAGACCATGTAACATAGTATAAATCACAGGGAAATTTGGTTGTTTCTGTGACATAACATTTTTCTAATAATAAAATATGCAGCATTCTCCAATCCACCTATTGTTGACACTTAATATTGGTGTCGTACCTCTGTTACATTTGATGTAAGATGTTAAAATGTTATTGATAAGTATGGTCCATATTTTGCTTTAGGTGTATTTTTCCACCATATACTACCCTATTATTAATACCCTGTACTGGTGAAGTACTTTTTTTTTTTTTAAGATTTATTTTATTTATTTACCTCTCCCCCCACCAGTTGTTTGCACTCGCTTTCTGCTCTCTGTGTCCATTCGCTGTGTGCTCTCTGTGTCTGCTCGTCTTCTCTTTAGGAGGCACCAGAACCAAACCTGGGACCTCTCACATGGGAGAAAGGCACTCATTCGCTTGAGCCACCTCCGCTCCCTGCTTTGTTCATCTCTCTCATTGTGTTTCCTCTTTGTGTCTCTTATTGCATAATCTTGTTGCATCAGCTCGCTGCGCCAGCCCACTGTCTTGCTCGTCTTCTCCAGGAGGCGCTGGGAACCAAACCCAAGACCTCCCATGTGGTAGGCAGGAGCGCAATCACTTAAGCCATATCTGCTTCCCAGAGGTACTTTTTTTTTTTTAAGATTTATTTTATTTATTTATTTCTCCCCACCCTCTTGTTGTTTGCATGTGCGGTATCTGTTTGTTGTGTGCTGGTCTTCTCTTTTTTTAGGAAACACTGGGAACCGAACCTGGGACCTCACATGTGGGAGGCACCCAATCACCTGAGCCACCTTCACTCCCTGTTTTGCTGTATCTCTCATTGTGTTTCTTCGCTGTGTCTCTTGGTTGCATCATCTCACTGTGTTGTCTTGTTACATCAGCCCACCACGCCAGCCTGTCTTCTTTAGGAGGCACAGGGAACCAAACCCAGACCTTCCATGTGGTAGGTGGGAGCTCAGTCGCCTGAGCCACATCCACTTCCCCCAGATATATTTTTTGTTTTAGATCCTAACAGAACACTCTTATATTTGTATTATAAACCATAACCCTCATCCACCACAGGGTTCACTGTGTTACACAATCCCATGTTTTATCCTCTAGCTTTCCTTCTAGTAACATATACGACCCAAAATCTTCCCCTTCAACCACGCTCACACACATACCTCAGTGCTGTCATCTATAATTACAATGTCATACTACCATCACCTCTGTCCACCCCGAAACCACTACAGTCCAACCTAATTACAAATTCTGTACAGATTAATTTATCAGTTTCCTATTCTGTACCCTCATTCTATCTCCTGGTAACCTATCTTCTAGATTCTACCTCTGCATTTGCTTATTATAATTAGTTTCATATTACAGAAATCATACAATACTTGTCCTTCTGTGCCTGGCTTATCTCAACGTAAGGTAGGTCCACAAGGTCCATCCATGTTGTTGCATGCATCAGTATTTCATTCTTTCTTTCTTACATACATTCTATCATATGTATGTACTACATTTTGTTTATCCTTCGTCTGTTTATGGGCATTTGGGTTGCTCTAATCTTTTAGCAATTGTGAATAATGCCACTGTGAATATTGATGTGCATATATCTGTTCATGTCCCTGCTTTTAGTCCTTCTACTAGTATATACCTATATCTACTAGTAGGATTGCCGGCTCAAATGGGAATTTTATATGTAGCTTCCTGAGGAACCACCACACTGTCTTCTATAGCAGCTGCACCATTCTGCGTTCCCATGAACACTGAATGAGTGTTCTTCTTTCTCCACATCCTCTCCAACACTTTCTGTTATTTTAGTGGTGGCCAAGTCAAGTCAGTGTGAAATGCTATCTCATTGTGGTTTTGATTTGCATTTCCCTAATAGCTAGTGATGTTGAGAGTCTTTTCATGTGCTTTTTGGCCATTTGTAGTTCCCCTTTGGGAAAATGTCTATTCAAGTCCTTCACCTATTTTTTTTTTTTTTTTTAAGGAAGTACCAGGGATTGAACCCAGAGCCTCATACATGGGAACTCAACCACTGAGCTACATCTGCTCCCCAATGAGAGTTGATTTTTTCATTTGTTTGTTTTCAGGAGGTACCAGGGATCAAACCCGGAACCTAGTATATAAGTAACAGGCGCTCAGCCACTTGAGCTACATCCAGTCCCTTTGCCTATTTTTTTTTTTTTAATTGTTGAGTTGTGGGATCTCTTTATATATGCTGGATATTGGACCTTATCAGATATGTGGCCTCCAAATATTTTCTCCCACTGAGTAGGCTGCCTTTTCATTTTCTTGACAAACTCCTTTGAATCACAAAAGTTTTTTAATTTTGAAGAGTTCCCATTTATCTAAATTTTCCTTTTGTTGCTCGTGCTTTGGGTGTAAAATTTATGAAACCATTGCCTACCACAAGATCTCAAAGATGCTTCCCTACATTTTTTTCTAGGAGTTTTATGGTCCTGTTTCTTACATCTAGGACTTTGCTCCATCTTGAGTTGATTTTTATATAGGGCATAAGATAGGGGTCCTCTTTCATTCTTTTGGATATGAATGTAAGTTCTCACAGCACCATCTGCTGAAGAGACTGTCCTGTCCCAGTTGAGTGGACTTGGCAGCCTTGTCAAGTATCAGTTGACCATAGGTATGTGGGTCTATTTCTGAACTCTCAGTTTGATTCCATTGGTCAATATGTCTAACCTTGTGCCAGTACCATGCTGTTTTTTGTTTTTATTTTTTTATTTTTTATTTTTCTTCACCATGCTGTTTTTTGTTTTTAAGATTTATTTATTTTACTTTTATCCATTTTTAACACCCCACCCCCACCCCCCGTTTTTGCTGTTTTTGTGTCCATTCGCTGGGCAATTCTGTGTGTCTGTTTCCTGCCCTCTCTTCTCATCTTTCTCCTCCTGTCTTGACCGGGATTAAATCCTGGGACCCTCCAATGTGGGAGAGAGGCATTCTGCCACCTGCGCCACCTTAGTTCCTGGTTTTTCGGCGCATCTCGTCTTGGCTCTCCCTTTGTGTCACTTTCCTGTTACGTCATCTTGCTGCATGGCTTGGCGGGGCCTGAAACGCCCACATGTGGGGCCTGGTGGCACACCTGTGTGCAGGGCCTAGGGGCTCACCCACTCGCGGGGCCTGATGGCGCTCCTGCACACAGGGCCTGGCACCCGCACGCCTTCTATATTTTTCTTTATTTTACCAGGAGGTCCCAGGGATCAAACCCAGGTCCCTCCATATGGGAGATGGACGCCCAACCATTTGAGCCACATCCACCCCCCCACCATGCTGTTTTGACCACTGTAGATTTGGAATATGCTCTAAGGTTAGGAAGTGTGAGTCCTCCAACTTCATTTTTCTTTTTCAAAATGTTTTTGGCTATTCGGGACCCCTTACCCTTCCAAATAAATTTGATAATTGGCTTTTCCATTTCTGCAAAAAAAAAGCTGATGGAATTTTCATAGGGATTGAGTTGAATCTGTAAATCAATTTGGGTAGAATCGACATCTTAACAATATTTAGCCTTCCAATCCATGAGCATGTAATGCCCTTCCAGTTATTTAGGTCTGTTTTGATTTCTTTTAGCAATGTTATGTAGTTTTCTGTGTACAAGTCCTTTATATTCTTAAATTTATTCCTATTTTTTCTTTTAGTTTCTATTGTAAATGGAATTTTTCTCTTAATTCCCTCCTCAGCTGATTCATTATTCATATGTAGAAACACTACTTATATTTACATGTTGATCTTATATCCCACCACTTTGTTGAACTTGTTTATTAGCCCTAGTAGCTTCGTTGTAGATTTTTCAGGACTTTCTATATATAGGATCATGTCATCTACAAATAATGGATGACTTCTATTTTTATTTCCTAACTGCTCTAGCAAGAACTTCTAACACAATGTTGAATAAGAGTGGTGACAGTGGGCCTCTGTGTCTTGTTACAGAGCTTGGAGGTAAAGCTTTCAGTCATTCACCATTGAATGACTCCAGGTTTTTCATATATGCCCTTTTTCACATTGACGAAGGTTCCTTCTACTCCTATCTTTTGATGTGTTTTTATCAAGAAAGTATGCTGGATTTTGTCGAATGCCTTTTTTGCATTAATAGAGATGATCATGTGATTTTTCTCCGTTAATTTGTTAATGTGGTGTATTACTGTAATTGATTTTCTTGTGTTCCAACACCCTTGCATACCTGGGATAACACCAACCTGATCTTGATGTATATTTGTTTAATGTATTGTTGGATTCTGTTTGCCAGTATTTTGTTGAGAATTTTTGCATCTAAATTCATTAGAGAATTTGGTCTGTAATTTTATTTTCTTGTAGCATCTTTATCTGGCTTTGGTATTAGGGTGATGTTGCCTCATAGAATGAGTTAAGTAATTTTCCCTCCTCCTCAGATTTTTGTAAGAGTTTGATCAAGATTGGTATTCATTCTTTTTGGAATGCTTGGTAGAATTCACCTGTGAAGTGATCTGGTCCTAGGCTCCTTTGTTGGGAGGTTTGTGATGACTGATACACTCTCTTTACTTGTCATTGGTCTACTGAGGTCTTCCCTTTCTTCTAGTGTCAGTGTAGGTTGTTTGTGTGTTTCTAGGAATTTGTCCATTTCATCTAAGTGGTCTAATTTGTTGGGATACAGTTTCGCATAATATCCTTTTATGATCTTTTTTTATTTCTGTGGGGTCAGTGGTGGTGTCTCCTTTCTTGTTTCTGATTTTGTTTGCATCTTCTTTTTTAATTTGTTAGACTGGGTAAAGATTTGTCAATTTTATTAATCTTCTCAAAGAACCAGGTTTTGGTTTTGTTAATTCTAATTTTTTTTCAGTTTCATTTATTTCTGCTCTAATCTTCATTCTTTCTTTTCTGCTTGCTTTGGGATTAATGTGCTGTTCTTTTTTAGTTCTTCCAGGTGTGCAGTTAGGTCTTTGAGTTTAGCTTTTTTCCTTTTTAATGTAGGTATTTAGGGCTATAAATTTCTCTCTCAGCACTGCCTCGCTTGCATCTCATAAGTTTGGTATATTGTGTTCTCATTTTAATTTGCCTCAAGATAGTTACTGATTTATCTTGCAAATTCTTCTTTGACCCACTGATGGTTTAGGAGTGTGTGCTTAATTTTCATATACTTGTGCATTTTCCAGTTCTCCACCCTTTTTTGATTTCCAGCTTCATTCCTTTGTGCTCAGAGAAAGTGCTTTGTATAATTTCAATCTTTCTAAATTCCTTGAGACTTATTCTGTGACCTAACACGTGGTCCATCTTGGAGAATGATCCATGAGTACTTGAGAGGAATATATATCATGCTTTTTTGGGGTGCAGTCTTCTTTTTATGTCTATTAAGTCTAGTTCCTTTTTGTATTATTCAAAATCTGTTTCTTTATTGATCCTGTCTTTTGCTGAGAGTGGTATATTGAAGTGTGCCACTATTATTGTAGAGGCATCTATTTCTCCCCTCAGTTTTGCCAGTGTTTGCCTAATGTATTTTGGGGCACATTGGTTATGTGCATAAATATTATGATTGTACTTTCTTCTTGGTAGATCACCCCCTTTTGTTAATATAGTGTCCTTCTTTGTTTCTTATAACAGTTTTGCATTTAAAGTCTCTCTTGTCCAATATTAGTATAGCTACCCCAGCTCTTTTTTGGTTTGTTTGCATGCAATATCATTCTCCAACCTTTCACTTTCAGCCTATTTGTGTCCTTGGGTCTTAGGTGAGTATTGTAGACAGCATATAAATGGATATTTTTTTATCCATTCTACCAATCTGTGTCTCTTATTTGGGGAATTTAATCCATTAATATTCAATGTTATTACTGTAAAAGCAGTAATTATTTCAACCATTTTATCCTTAGGCTTTTATATGTCATATCTTATTTTTGTCTTTTTTCACCCTTTTAGTTTTCTTTACTAAGAATCCTCATTTCTACACTCTCCTCACTCTTTCATCCTGCAGAACTCCCTTTAGTAGTTCTTGTATGGTAGGCTTGTTGTTTATGAATCTGTTTCTGTTCATCTGTGAATATTTTCACCTCTCCCTCATTTTTGAAGGACAATTTTGCCATATACAGAATTCTTGGCTGGCAATTTTCTCTTTCAGTACCTTAAATGTCATACCACTACCTTCTCACCTCCTTGGTTTCTGATGAGAAATCAGCACTTAATCTCATCAAGCTTCTCTTGTGTGTGATGTATCGCTTTTCTTTTGCTGCTTTCAGTATTCTCTATCTTTGGCATTTGACAATCTGATTAGTATGTGTCTCAGAATATTTTTGTTAGGATATATTCTGTTTGGAGTATATTGTGATTCCCAGACAAGTATATTCATGTCCCTATTGATAAGGGTTGGGAAATTTTCAGCCATTATTTCCTCAGACACTTCTGGTTCTTTACCCTGCAAGGTCACCTTCACCACTATCCCCTGGCCACTCCCCCAGCTTCTGGCAAGGCCACCCTCGTAGGCCAACTGCACTGCTCCCTCCACCACTTTCTCCATGATCAGTGGGGCTACCTACCTGCGCTGTTCACGCTGCCACCCCTGCACCAGTCGTTTTACTGTTTCTGGAGGACGAATGCACCCTGCTGCTCTCTACTCTGCCATCTTGGATTTCCCTTGCTGTTGTTCTTTTGAAATAATTCTGTTGCTCAAATGTCTTGCCCTGTGAGCCCATTTTTTTCCCTTGGGTCATTGACCATGTTGTCAAGAATTTGCTTTGAGGGAAGAAAAGGCAAAACTGAAGAACCGGCAGGGAGAAGAATCATGGGGGGATGGTGCTATCAGTCATTCTAGTTCAGCATCTTGGCCAGGTCACGATTCTAAATCAAAGTTGCTATTAGTAGGCTGACACCCCTACCTTATAACTAGTTCTCTGTTAGTAATATTGTGTTGTTAAGTCGCCTCAGTCCATCCCGTGTCTCTTCCACCGATAATTTGGACATATCAGTAAGCTGCTTCCTAGGAGAATTACCTGGAAGCTCTTTATGATCTCAGGGATGAGGCTCTGCCTGTGAATTTTCAGAATGGGCTCAGGGATAGCATGACACACCCATTAGAATAGCTCAAACTAAAGAGACTGACAATTCCCTGTTGGCAAGAATGTGGTGTAACTGTAATTCTCATACATTGATAGTGGGAATGTAAAATGTTACAACCACTTTGGAAAACAGTTTTGCAGGATTATTATTATTATTAGACATAATTTATCATACAACCTGGCAGTTCCACTCTTGGGTATTTACCCGAAAGAAATGAGAATATTTGTTTTCACAAAGACTTGTTCATGAATGTTCATATCAGTTTTATTCATAATAGCCCCAAATTCAAAATAACCCAAAAGACTGTCAACAGATTAGCTAAACAAATCATGGTATGTCCATAAGATGGAATATCATGCCACAATAAAAAGACCCACACAAAAACATGGATGAATTTCCAAAACATTATGTTGAGCAGAAAAAGACAAGCACAGCAGGGTACATGCTATATGATTCCATTTACAGGACAGTATAGAAAAGGCAAAGCTGTAATGACAGAAAGCAGACCTATAATTGTTGGAGGGGAGGGGCACAAGGAAATTTGGGAAGTGATGGAAATATCTTGTGTCTTCATGGTAGTGGGGGATTCATAGGTGTATGCATTTGTCAAATCTCATCAAACAGTATACTTTCAGTATGTGCAGTTTAATGCATTGTAAATTATGCCTTTATAAAGATTTTTTTTAAAAAGACAGTAATTTATTAAAAAATATATAGCTGGTCTGCTGGAGATATCTGCAGGACTGGGCAGGAGAGAGAAATGAGTCAATCCTCCAGGTGCTCCAAGGGAACTGCCGATGCCAGACACGGTGTGGCCGAATGTGTCAATTTTGTTTTGTTTCATCAGAAATCGAGAGTTTGGGGTGAAGTCTCTTATTTTAAAAAATCAGGACCTAAGTCAGAACTTCTCATAATACCAGGCAGACCAAACAGAATAGGTCTGCAAGCCAGCTGTGGCTCCCAGGCTGCCAACTCTGGTCTGTGCCTTTAACTCTGCCCTGGGGGGAACCAACCCTGCACAGTGGCTTTTCCCGGGTGTCTTTGGTCTGCTGCTGACCTTCTAGAAGGCAGTGTGGGAAACAGCCCTTGAGATGAGGCCTGAAGGCCTCCCTTTGGAGAAAAAAAAAACCACCTCCGTGGGAATGTGCAGCTCAGCCTCTCCTCATTCTGCAACTTCTTGGGGCTCCTGCTGTAGCCCTGGTGTATCCCGGAGCAGCTGGTGGAACAGCCGGTGGGGCCCTCAGAATACTGCCATTTCCCACTGAGGACTCCGAGCCCCAAGGGGTTCAGGCCTGTAAGCTTTGTCACTGCCCTTGGAATGCAGGTGGTGGGTCCTTCTATCCTCACCTCCCTGAGGCACAGCCCTCTCTGCTGGGTCTGACATGCCCTTTGTCCCCTGGCTCAGTTTGGGGGCAGCCCTGTGTCCTGCGCTGTAGGGCTGGCAGTCCTGGATGTCTTGGAGAAGGAGCACCTTCAGGCTCATGCCGCCAGCGTGGGCAGCCTCCTGATGGAGCTCCTCAGGCAGCAGAAAGTCAAGCATCCCATCATCGGGGACGTCAGGTAAGGCCCTGGAGGCAAGGGTCACCATCCCCTTACCCAGCAGACATTTCCTCTTTAGCCTCACAGCAACCTGGGCTGCTGGGGATTTTTATCTTTTACTTTACAGAGAGAAACTGAGGCACTGAATGGTGCTGTTGCCGCACATGGCACTTCCACCAGGGAGGGGAAGGGCCAGGATTCAAACTGAGTTCCGTCTGACCCATAAACCTCTTGCCTCTGTCAACACTGAGGCCACCCTCCCCAGCCCAGTGATCCCCTGGGGCTCTCAGCATACACTGGGGGCTTGGCTGAGGCCCAGCAGGAGGCAAGAGCTAGGACTGTGGGCCCTCGGACCCGGCCTCCTGAGCTGTCTCCTTGTGCTTCCAGGGGCGTCGGGCTCTTCATTGGCGTGGATCTGATCAAAGATGAGGCCACGAGGACTCCGGCCAAGGAAGAGGCTGACTACTTGGTATCCAGGTATTTTTTTTTTTTCCTTGAAACAAGTTGCCTTCTAGCATGGGAGCAGAGTGGAGGCGTGATTGGGAAGGAGCCTCCCTCTTGCCTCTCCGCCCTCCCATCCTGTTTCCAGCAGCCTGGGCCTACAGAGGACCAACTGGGGGTTGGGGGAGGGAAGCACCCCCTTGCCGGGGCTCCAGAGGAGAGGCGCTGACTTCGTGCTGTGCCCAGCACCTGGCAGGTGCTTCGGGGCACCGGCTGTTCCCAGCCCGGAGCAACCTCCTGTGCTCAGAGAAGCCAACATTTAAGGAATTCGAACCAGCCCTTGGTGCTGTGTTTCAGACCCAGGGCTCGAGAAGGGAAGCTGCTCCAGAGGCAGAGGAGGGCAGGGACAGAAGCAGATCTCATTCCCAGAGCAGCAGGTTCTCAGGATGGGCAGAAGCCCTGCTCCCCACTGGGCAGGGGAGCATCTCAGGACTCCAAATCCATCTGCCCCAGCTCCCATTTGAATATTCATTCACTCGAACCCCAAGTGGGACCTCAGGCCTCCTTCCCCCTTCCTGAATAATTTATCTCCTTTCCTCCCCTCCTATCCCCCTTTCCCCACCACTGAAGACCCTTCTGTGTTTGACATGGGTCCTAATTCAAATTGTGAAACTGGCTGTTTTTAATCCACGTAAGTGATATCGTTGTAAATCCTTCCCCCATGCAGTTTTTTGAGACCTATCCCAAATAGCCATCTAGGCCAGGGCAGCTTCTCTCTGCAGCCCTGGGCTGCGCCAGGCACATCCATGGGTACCCCCAGCTCTCCTCCCAGTGAGCCTGAGACGTGGCCTGACGCCAGGCTAAGTCTGATTTCTTGCACCTCACACCTACCCTGGGGCTCGGGGGACAGGTGTTTCACCTGCAGTCACCCACCTCCTAGGTGGCAGAGCTAGAATTTGAACCCGGGGCTGTCCGACTCCAAAGTCCAAACCTTGTTCTTTCTAGGTCACTGTCAGTACCAAGAAGAATGGGAAGGGGAGAAGAATCTAGAAGGCAGACCCTCCCCCACTCCAAACAATGCTTAGAGGGGAAAAAAAAAAAATAACTAAACAAAAATGGAGTAGGGATCAGAGAAGGTATAAATACAATCCTGTTAGACCCTTCTCTGTGGTGAAAGTATCTTATTAGAAGTGTAAATATTGATTAAACATGATTCCTTGTCCCAAGTGACCAAGTTAAGGAGTTGGGGAGCTGAAGTCATCTTCCTAAAAAGAAAAGGTTGACAGGGAAGTTACTGAGGCTAAGAGAGGCACACACGGGCTCACTGTGCTGCTGTTTTTACACGTTTTAATTCCCCATAGAAAAAGGAAACCACACATGTAAAGAAAGCAACCATATACCTAGAAATGGCAGGTGTGAGGAGAAGGGCAACTTTTGCAGCCACTGCAGCCCTAGGGCCATTCCAGCCTTGGCTGAGGCCCCAGGGAAGGAGCAAGCAAGGTCATTGCTCTCGGTGGGGTCCCATTCTGGGGGTGAAGCAGGCTTAGGGCCCGGGGCAGCAGTTTGGCTGGTGCCGTGTCCAGGGGGCACTGGCCTCTGGGGAGCTCAGGGCAGAGGGTTGGGACCTGGAACCTGAGGCCAAGGCCAGGCTGGAGAAGGCTCTGTGAAGGGTTTTGGGTGTATAGCAGGGCCCCTGCCTGTGTCCTGTCCGCCCCCAGGCTGAAGGAAAACTATGTTTTGCTGAGCACTGATGGCCCTGGGAGGAACGTTCTGAAGTTCAAGCCCCCAATGTGCTTCAGCTCAGACAACGCAAGACACGTGGTGGCCAAGCTGGATTCCCTTCTGACGGGTGAGCCTGGAGCCTGCATGTGTGGTGTAGGCTCAGAGGAGCCTGAGTGGCTGACCAACCTCCAGGAGCCAACCTGGGCCCAGTAGCTACAACCTCCCAGCACGCACCAGGGAGGGCAGGAGAGGCCACCAGCCACACCAAGTGTCTTCTGGAGGGGGCAGAGGGGCCTTCCCGATCCTGGGTGGATGGTTGCTGAGCCACCACCCATCTTGCCTGGGCAGGCGAAAAGCCAGGGCCCGGTAGCCAGAGGCTGGGCCTGAAACCAACCTAAGTAAGGAATTGAGACCCCATGTGTCCTCAAAGACCAGGAAAGGAGGGGCCTTGTTCTTGAGAGGGTCTTGGCTGCCTGACTGAATCCAAAATGAAACCCCTCCCACTTTCCTAAACAACTCGGAAGGTCAAGGGTCAGCCAAGCGTCTCCCCTAAATCCACTTAAGACTATATTACTAAACCATGGATGTCTCTGCTGAGGCTGTGATGCGTGGGCAGCTAGCTCAGTGGAGGGACCCAAACAAGCCAATTCAAACCTCAGGGTGGGAATCAGAGCAGCTCCAAGGGGCCCCCACCTTCCATCTCCAAGTTCCTTCATTCCAAATGATGGTGGGAAGGGAGTGTATATGTTGGGGTGGGGTGGCAAATGTCCACAGGACCTGGTTAGGGTTCCTGGACAGGAGCTTCAGCTGAGGTAGGAAGAGCTGAGGTAGGAAGAGCCAAGGGTTTTGTGCTTTCAGGGAATTGCTGCAGACCCTGTGGCCAGTGCTAAGCCATGTAAGTTAAAGGGCAAGACATAAGCCTGGCCAGGCCCATGTTGTTTAAGGTTGAGTGGCTGTGGTCTTTTTCAGACATGGAAGAGAAGGTGAGAAGCTGTGAAACGCTGCGGCTTCAGCCTAGCCCTGCCCAGTGAAGTATCCTGCTCCTCCAGGTGAGGCCAGGAGCTGGGAACCATTCCAGCAGCTGCAATGCCTTCACTGCTGGGTGTGCCTCATTTTTTTTTTTTAATCTTAAAGGCATTTTTTGTTCCAAGTGATGTCCCCTTTCCACTGGTTCAACACACAAATTCTGACTGCCCAGGGCCCCACCCCTCATCCAGAACAGTCAGCACTTGGTAGGTGAGGCAGAGGGCACAAAAGTCTTCTCCCTCAGCAAGCTCCTGCTGGTGACAGCCCTACTGCCTCTACCAGCTAATCTTGGGCTTCAAGTCCCAGGCTCAGGGTGCCCCACCCCAGCTAGCAAATGCTTCCATCAGAGCAGGCTACCGCACGCTGGCCCCCATTACACTACCTTTGTATGTGTAGGTTCACAGTTAAAACTTTTCACTGGTTCAAGATAAAGTGATGTGGCCCAAGATGAAGCCACAGCCAGTGACCTGCTGCCCTGGAGACTGTTCCTGTGGGGAGAGGCAGGCCAGGCCTGACTGCACCATCTTCACTGCTTACCAGAGCTGCCTCAAACCTGGCCATTTCTCCTTTCTTTAGAGTCATTAAAGGAAACGAGTCGTGCCCCCAAGGAGTATGTGGTTATGCCTGACAGGATGCCGTTAGATCATGGCAGATACTCAGACCAAGACACCAGAGCTCGGGAAACGAACAGTCAGGCGCTCCACTCCAAAGGGGACCCAGCAGGCTGTATCAAGTACTGTGGGGCTCAGGCTGGGGAGGGGCCGCCTGGCACCACTGCTTGGGGCTAGGTCTCAACAGCACATCCCACACACTCACCCAGGTTGGGGGTTTTTAAATTTTTATTTCAAAAGCTTGGATAGCTTCAATATCCAGGTCGTGGCAAAATCAGGACATGTGTAAAATACCTTACAATACATTAGATTCCCAAAAGGTACCAAAAAGTACAGTAAAATTAACACTTCCATTACAGGAAATGTATGACACAAATAATATAAAATTAAAAGGTGAAAAAAGGTGACACTGGTTTCCTAGATACAGGTGACTCTTTACAACCAGGGTCCCCAGGTCCAGGCTGCAGAGCAGCAGCTGGAAGCAGACCCTCCGTGCTGGCTCTGGGGAACCTGGTACCATCCGCCCGCAATGCCGCTTTGGCCTCGGATACACCACACGCTGCCTAACACAACTAGAGCTCTGGAAATAGTAAACAGGAGAGTGATTTCCAGGGGGGAAATTTTAAATAAGATGCACATGGGACAGGCCATAGAAAGTTTGCCAAGTTAAATTTGGTACATAATTGTGTTCACTCGATATCCAAACAAAGCGTGTGCGGTCAGTCCGATGTCCTGCCGCAGCCTCAGTATGGCTTGTAGTTATTCTGATGGCCACCGCGTCTCTGGCTCTTCCCGTAATTTGTACTACCCTGACCTGGGGACGAGAACAACAATGATAGCGGCTACTACTTACTGAGCCTTTACCCTGTGCCAGGCACTCCATCCTCCTTGGTGACTACTCACCTGCAAAGTAGGGTGTGTCTTCCCCACTTTACAGATAGAAACAGGCCTCAAGCTCAAACGAGGGCGCTCAAGTGGCAAGAGCCCAGGCCTGTCCGACTCCAAAGCCCCTGCTGCCAATACCCCTGCACTGTCTGTCCTGCCTCCCGTGGATGGGAGTAGATAGGGCCTCCCTCTCTCCTACTTACTGTAGTCGTAGCCGGGGCCGTAGCCGTAATAGCCATAGGGCGAGTAGTCGTAGCCGCCATAGCCGGGCCCGTAGCCCTGCTGGTAGCCGTAGCCCTGGTTCCAGTAGTTGCCGTAGCCCTGATTCCAACTCTGACTCTGACCTGTGGGGGGAGCAGGGCACAGGGGCCCATGGACCATTTAGCACACGCAGGAGCTAGGATGGAGGAAATCCTGTCCTTTGGGTGGCGGGGCTCACTGTGGTGGCTCAGAGGCAGAAGCCAAGGGGCTGCTATGCTGCTGGAGGGGCCCTGGGCCTCACCCTGCACCTGCAACCCAAGCAGCAGGTTGGAAGGCGGAACACTGACTTCACTGGGGGGAAACAAGGCAGCTCACTCTCACTCGGAATCACCCCCACCCTCCTTGGCAGCTTGGCTTCAAATAGGACGGAGTTCAGCTTTGGAGTCAGAGGGGCCTGGGCTGAAAGGAGGTGAAGCACCTGGCACAGCCTTGCCCCCTACCCCTTCTGCCCACCCGCTCACACACGTCCCAAGCTCAGAGGACAGCCAGAGCCAAGCACACCCAGGGTCCAGATACTCTCTGCCCTGGGGCCCCAGGCAGCTTAAGAAGCCAAGGTTCTCCCAGGCCAAGGTGCAGCAGCACAGCCACACGGCCCAGACCCAGAAGGAAGAGCACTCCTATTCCCGCCCTGTGCCTGCCTCACAGAGCGCCAGAGGCCAGAGTGAGCCCCCAAGCCAGTCACAGAAGGCTCCATCCAGACAGGGAAACAGCACCCATCTTCATCCAGGTTCCACTCACCTCCACTTCCTCCGCCGCCGCCACTGCCTCGGTTCCCTCGGTTGCGGTTTCCACGGCCCCCAGAGCCATACTGCTGCTGCTGATAGACTTCTTTGGGCTGGGCCACCTTGATTTCACACTAAAGGGTAGACAATAGATCAGGCTAGGAACAAGCTTAGGGCAGAGATGGTACTAAACACCGCCTCTGATGAACATTCACCTGGCAGAGCAGGGCCAAATATGCTGGGCGCGGGAGGCCACGTTTGGGCTAGCTCTTGAGATCCGACTACAGCACTTAGCGCTAGGGCCTTCTTAAGCTAAAGCCTTCCCTCAGAGAAAGCACGGGGTGGGGGGTGGGGGAGCGTGGGTGAAGGTTACAATCATGGGTCTGTCTGATCGCAGCCCTGGGGCACTCCACAACTAAGGGCAACTGCACCAACTCTGGCCCAGTGCAGCCAGGTGTCTGGGGAACAGGATCGCTACAATCCTACCAGAGAAAAGGTTCAGCGACCTCCCAGATGAGGTGCCTGAAAGGATCAGGAGAGTTGTTCCTACTTCAATTCTTTTTAAAGAGGCTACACTGACCTCCACTTCATATAGATGAAAAAAGCCACCTAAGTGCAGGAACTTAGCATGCCTGCTCTCAGCATGTCATACAGCTCTCCCCACTCCAGCCACTGGCTTGTTGTTGGGATAGGCCAGGTGCCTGTATCCTCAGAGCCCTAAGAACTCGTTTGTTTTGTTTTGTTTTTAACTGAAAAAGGGGGAAAAAAATCTGCCCTCAAAGAGTAGGGTGGGGGACGTTCAAAACACTCCTACTTAAAGCCCCCCAATATCCACCCCCATTTCATTAAGAGTACAAACCATTTACAGTGTCCCTACACAAGCATCCTCCTAAAGAATTGGCCAATAACCCCTACTCCTACCGAGTGATTCAGTGGTTTCAGCAGTTTGGACACTGTGCCCAAGTCTCTTCCAACAATATTTCACATCATGGCAGAGAAAAAGGCCTATCCAAAAAACCCTGGGTTCCAATGTCAAGTTACAAAAAATTTAAGGCCCTAAATCCAGTCTTTCCAAACTCCCATCCAGAATACAGGCTTCCAAAAGCCCCACCCTACCTGCCCCACCTTATCTGGCTACCACTCCTGCTCAGACACACCCTGCCACAGCCAGGCCAAACCCAACTTCCAACTGCCTCCACAGCCACCTTGAAGCCTACCTCCACACCTACCCCCACTAGAACTCAGCAGAATAATGCACCTCTCACTGCATAGGACTCCAAGCTCAAGGCAAAACTGGCCCTGACTCTGGGAGATCTTTGGGAAGGGCCTTTGCTTGGGAGGGTGGGGGGTGATATAACTAAGTGCCCAAAGGGGATGAAAGTGAGTAGCAAAAGGGAGTGGCAAAAGTTCTAGAATCTAGAATCTTCTGAGACCTTAAGTGCAGGCCACATACACCTTGGACTCTAAATCAGGAATCAAAGAGGCTACCCAGCATGCTCTACCCCTCAGAAGGCACCCCTTCCTCTCCCACCTCCCTCACTTGCTGTTGTTTGCACCAACCCTACCTACCAGCCTGGGAGCTGGAGGTCAGGATCTTAAGAGGCCCACAGGGTCCCCGTTAAGTCCCCAGTCCCCAAGAGGCCAAACACAGAGGGGGGAACACCTTACCTTGCTTCCACTGACAGTGTGGAACTTTTTCTCTAGAACCTTCTTCACAGGTTCCTCTTCTTTAAAAGTGATGAAAACAAAGCCCCGTCTTTTGTTAGACTTTGGATCCATGGGAAGCTCGATGGCCTCGATCTGTAAACACAGGCAAAGCTTAGAGCCACTGCCTCCCCCTGCCCCAGAGGGCTGAGAGAACGCAGGAAAAAAGGCCAGAGATGAGAACAGAAGACCCGCTGAGCCAAGACCCAGCTAGCAAAAGACCAGGAGAAAGGCAGCCTCAGTGCAGCTGGCAAGGTGACCTGGCCACACTCACCTCCCCAAACTCGCCAAAGTATTCCCTGATCTTCTCCTCAGTGGCTTCGGGATTCAGACCCCCCACAAAGATTTTCTTCACTGGATCCTTCTTCATGGCCATGGCCTTTTTGGGGTCAATGACACGGCCATCCAGCCTGTGCTCCTTCTGGTCTAAGACCTGTTCCAACAGAAGGAAGTCGGGTTCTAACTCAGCATGACCCTCCTCTCTGATCACAAAACTCCAAAGCAGGTACACAAAATGTTTCATCCCGGCCACACTCTACCCAGCTTGACTCTCTTACTGCCAGTTTGCAACACCTAGAGATTAGTCCTCACCCTGAGGCTTTGGCAATTCTGTGCACCCTTCTTCCTGTCCAGGCAAACCAGGTTAAAGCCCGTCTCCTCCAGAAGCAAAATACACGATTAAAAGAGCACAGGCTAGAGACTGGGTTGCAGGGTCGGAATTCTTTCCCCACGCCATACTAGCTGTGTGAGCTCTTAGTGACAACTTCCCTGAGCCTTCATGTAATTTTTTTTTTTTGCATTTTCTTACATAAATATTATTTTATATATATATATATTTTTTTTTTTTTAAAGGTGCTTAGATTACCTAATTATTACTCAGAAATTACAAGGATTCCCATGTTCCCCACCTCCCACACCAACATCCTTCATCAGTGTGGGACATCACCCACAAGAGATATACACATCCTGTCATGTAATTCTTTGTAAAATGGGGCTAAAAATAATGCCTATCCCATTAGCACTGTAAACACTCTTCTAATCATCATCAAGGTAAAGTGTTCAGCCAGATCCAAAACAGGTACATAAAAATAATGATGCCAGTCATCATCTTCCTGGACCACTCAGCCCATACTTCCCACTCCCCGCTGAATCTGTGTTTTTGTTCCTTCAAAAACAGGAATACAAGTTCCTAACCTGTTTTTCCCTAAGCACTTAGCCACGTGATTAACCAATACCTAATCATGAGCTGGAACAGTGTTTTCGTAAGACTCCAACCCCTATCCACTGAGCCAGCTGATGTAAAGCTTACCTTCTCCACACTGGCTGCATCTTTAAAGAGGATAAACCCAAACCCTCTTGACCGTCCAGTGTTGGGATCCATTTTTATTGTACAATCAACGACCTCTCCAAACTTGGTAAAATAGTCCTTTAGATCCTTTTTGCTGGTATCCCAGCTCAGGCCACCAACAAACATTTTCCTGAAACAGGAATGAGACAGATGGCAACAAATCTTACAAACAAGCTATGACTTTTAAGAAGAACTGATGCTCCAAAATCTTTCACTGAAAGGACAAGTCATCTCCCACCAGAGCAAAAACCCACCTTACCCATCCTCTGTAAGGAGTCTAAGAATTCTACCTTAGAAGTCTTAAATCTCCACCATCCTCTAAGCTCCACTCCACCCTAATCCTAACAAAGCTCAAGAAAAAAAAAAAAAGACTGCACCTCTAGGTTCCTTTCCCAAGGAAGGACAACCGTTCGCCCCGGGAAGACAGGGCCCCGAGCGTCCACCAATTGGAAATTAACGAGCCTAAAAACCACTTATGAGAGTAGCTGTCGTCGCTCCCAGTCTTTCCCTCCTCCCTAGCTTTTCGCTTTCAAGGAACTCGCGGCTTCCCGGGGCAGAGACCACGTTCCGGCCGTGACTCCGCCCTCGGCGGGAGGCAAGGAGAGGGTGTAGGAGGGAAGGCCTGCCCCCCCAACCCCCGGCGCGCGCCAGCCCCGCCCACGCAGCCCCAGACCCGGCTCCGGGTACCCTCCCTCTCTCCTGCGCCGCCCGCGCGGAGCGTCTCGATCCCGGGGCGGGGCCAAAGCCACCCCAACAAACTCCTGCAAACTCCCGGGCGCCGCGCGGCGCGCGGCCCGAGCTGGGCGATCCCGGGGCAGCCGACAGGGCCCCGGCTCGGCCGCCCCTCCCCCCCGCCGCGTGGCGCCAACAAAAGGCGGCCCCGGAACAAAGGCGGCGCCCCCGTCCCCGCCCGCCCGCCGCCGCACTTACCCCGCGTCCTCCTCGTTCTTGCTGGCGTTGATCTGGTCGCCCTCGGCGCCGTTCTGGTTCCCGGCGGGAGGCGCGGCGGTCCCGGCGGTCCCGGCGCCGGCCCCTGTCGCGGCCCCGGTGCCGGGCCCGGCCGGCGACTCGCCCTCGGGGGCGGCCTCGTGTCCGTTCTCGGTGGCGCCCGTCGTCTCCATGGGCTGCTCCTCGCCCGCTTCCGACATGCTTAGGCCGCTGCGCGGCGGCTCCTGCAACAAGCGGCGACAGCGCATCAGGCGGGCCCGGCCCCCCGCCCCGACTGCCTGCCCGCCCGCCCGGCCCCGGGCCGCTCACCTCGCCGCCGATGACGCCGCGGGGCCCACTCGTCCCCACCCGCCCGAGAAGGCGCCGCGGGCTCGGTCGCACTCGCGCTGGCGCCGCCGGGCCCTCGCCTCCGTCCACCGACGGAGCCGCTTGCGACCTCGTTCCCTTCTTCTGGGCCGCCACGCAAAGCCCCCGGGCCCTCAACCACGCTCCGGCCCGCGCGGTGCCGCCGCCTGACAATGCCGACTCGTGGCGCTCTTTATAATGCCGGAGCCGGCGCCACCTCGCAACAAGACACACGCCCATTGGCTGCGCCGGCCCGTCACTCAGCCCGTCACCGGCGTCCCATTGGCCGCGACGGCGCGCGCGCTCTAGATCCGGGCGGGCTTTGTCCTCATCTTAGAACCCGCGCGAGCCAGGGCCTTGCGGAGGGTGCCGGAGAACTGACCGGATGATGGCGCGACCCGAGCGACCCGTCCCGGCATTGGCAGGCTCAGCCATCCCATTTCCCGAAAGAGGAAACGGCGCGAGAAAGTCTCGCAGCCAAAGATCTCCAGGCTGGAAGTGGCAGAACCGGGGCCCCGAACCCGGCCTTTCGAGATAGGGTGCGTGGGGTCCTCCAAGACCCTCAGCTCGGCTCGGAGGGACTGAGACAGAGCTCGCCCTCCTCCTTGACTTGGTGCCTCTAAGCCCGGCGCTCCAGCCCTTTGCCGCCGCTCCCCACCCCGCCCTTGCTGGGAAAGAGGGAGGTCCGTGCGGCGACTGGCGCCAACGCCGCTAGGCGAAGATGTGGCGGGAAGGACGAGGGGACCACGGTGTTGCTCAATCCTCGCGCGCCCAGCACCACCTCGACGATTAGCATCGAATTTATACTTTAGTTTATTTCAAGTATTTCGTTTAAGTTAATTCATTTATTTTTGCTGAAATTTGTTATTTTAGAAAACACCACTCCCATGAAATCGTGAGTTTGGGGAGGACTAGTTTTCTTTTTCTAATACACAAAAATACAAATCTCTTTAATATAATCTGACCACCAAGCTTAAAGGCCTAGGTAATCCCGTGATTCCTTTTTTTTTTTTTTTTATTCCTTTAATCATATGGTTTGCTGGCCCCAAATGGACTCGAAAGCCTGGGGATTACAAGTAGCAAGAGAATACAAGTAGCTGACGTTTCGATGGATTCCTACAGCCAGGCCCGGAGTGGCGGGCTGGCCATTCTATTTTCTTATCTGGTCTAAAAACTCTATGGACCATACCATCACTGTCACCAATTTACAAGAAAAAACTGAAATCCAGAGGTGTGGCCCAAAGCCATATAGCCAACTTGTTCCATAATTCCAGCTGGCCAGTGAAATAAATGCTGTGATACTGAAACTTCTGACAATTTAAAAAAATTGATAACCAGAATTCAGGCTTCCCTAGAAAAATCTGAAGATTTGGCCACACTGGGCAGCATTTCCCAAGGCAAAAATCAACTGGAACCGGGGTGCCCATTCCCAGATGGCCAAGCACCCTCTGGCTCACCCCAGAGCCCACCTGACCTCACTCTTTGAGGCCAGATTCCATGTCTGGAATTCACATATCTCTGTAAAACCTTAGTCATGTCAATTCCTCGAAATCCAGTAGTGGGGATTGTGGGGAAGTCTCTTAAAATCACCCCACCACCCCCCAGCTCTCGCCCATCCACAGAAATGAGGGGCAGGGATGTGACCCACGGGAGATGATGAGTACAGCTGCTCAAGTAATCAATGTGATTTAGGCAATGAAGTTCAAAGTCAAATAGTGCAGTCCCAAGACATAACGGAGGGCAGAGATTCGCTTCATCTTCCGCTGTCATCCATGTGGATTCCTTTAGCACAACTCAGGGAACAGCCTTCAGTGACATGTCAGGTCTGAGGATAACATTTGGACTGCACTTCACAGTTTGCAAAATGCTTTCATCAATATCGCTTCATTGGAGCTTCCACACAGCTTTGTGCAGTTATCCATATTTTATGCACAAGAACACCAAAGGCATGCAGCTAAAAAGTATGGTTGTAAAGCCCGCACTTTCAACTCCAGATTGGAGATTGTTCCCAGGGCTCCTGGCTGCCCTGGGACAGTGTCTCTAAGCTTTGGTCCCTTGGCCAAAAAATAGATCTCGTAGCTGATTAAATTACTGTGCGGCTCAAATGAGGCAAGGGCTTAGAAAACCCTTTGTAAACCACGAAGAATTGTAGGCAGGTGGGGGGCTCAGTCTCAGCAGAGAATGCTTTCTACTGCACCCAAGGGTGTTTCTGACAAAGGCAGGGCATCAGGTTGTTTGGAAGCAGTAGGGAGGCCTTTTGACACAAGGATTCCCCACTCTTGTTATTGGGTCCTGGTTACAGACGAGGAGAAAGCATCAACCCTGACCATGAGGTTCTCAAGTCAAGCAGGCACTCAGTTACCCCTGAACACCCCTTAAGAGGACCATAGAGGACATACACAAAATACACTCTGACCATTTATTTTTAATTACACAGATTTCTTTTTCTCATGTACTCCCTCTTTCTGGCTGCTGCCAGGTGGACACTGTGTCAACTGCAAATCTTGTGTGCCTCAGCTGTGGCTCCAGATACTTCCCAGACTCCACCAAATGGGGTTCCAGCTACCCCTGCTTGGGCGCCAACTGTGGCTACAGCCAGAAGAATCTCTAAAACACAAGTCTGTTAGTGTCACTCCTCTGAGTGAAAACCCTGACTGGCTTCCTATTGCACCTGAGAAAGAAATCCTAACCGGTAAAGACAGGCCAGATACAGGCGGGGCTCCCAGAAATCCATGGACTGCACCCCGCTTCCCAGCCTCCCTTGCTGCCTGGTCTGTCAGTGGAATCGTCATTCCCAGACTTGGGAAGTTCACACTGGGACCCTCCTGTCCTCTCTTCCCCTGCCCTGGCACCGCGGGAGGCCATCTGTTCTGCATGGAAGAGCTAACATTATGAAGAACTGTTCAAGCCACATCAGACCTCACACCAGCGAGGCGTGACCCTGTATTGTATCATGCCACAGATTTGGCGGCCTATCTGTCCTTGCAGCCTCACCTCACCTGCTTATTCCACTTGGCCTGTAAGGCCAAGGCCGGCCTCATATCCTACCCACTCTCCACGCTAGCCATGCCCAGTTTCTTTCATTTCCTGGGACACCAGCTCCCTCTTGCCTCTAAGCATTTGTCTCTGCTCTTCCCTCTGAGGTTATGGAAAGGTAGGAGAAGGGAGATGGGCAAAGGAGGAGGACCACCGGGAAATCACGAGCAGGTAATATCTAACCCCAGAGGAAAATCAGCCACCCAAAGGCCCACCCATCACCTGACCACCACGTGCTTCACCCACCCCTCCCCTAGACGGTTCCCACTCCAAAGAACACGGAGCCAATAAGAAGTTGTCATTTTCAATCCCTCTTTTGCAAAAGGCAGACCAATGAGAACGCTGGGACTTACAAGTCCTAATTTATGTGGAGGGGGTAGAAGTGGGGGAGCCTAGCCCCAGCAGGCACGACTCGTACAGCTCGTACGCACACGCCCGCACTCCCGTCCGATGTGTGTGCTTTCGCTTTACATTAATTTCTCCTGCTGCTATAGAACTATTCCTTGGATTCTTTCTTGTGATTGTGTCAAGAACCCTCCTACCCGAGGTTGAGGTCTTTCGCCAAAACCTCCCAGGGCTTCTCTGATATCACCTCTACCTGAACACTCTTCCCTCAATTTCGCCTGCCCGCTCTACCCAGCCACTAGGCTTCTTCCTCTAGGAAGTGTCCTGTCACATCCCAAGGGAAGGGCATGACGGGACACTTTATCAAAACTGACCGTGGGCTCCATGAGATCCCACACCAGGTCTGTCTCCTTTGCCCTGATCCCTCCAATACTTGCAGAATGAATAAAATCTCTCTTACCCCAGAGTAACAAACCAGTCCCTTTTTGGCTGACTCTGGTTCTCAGACATGCTTCCTGGCCCTGTACCGTGTTTTGAACACTTTTAAAAACTATTTGCCAGGGAGTGTGTATAGCTCAGTGGTTGAGTGCCTGCTTCACATGTACAAGGTCCTGGGTTCAATCCCCAGTACCTCCTTAAAAAAAAAATTTGCTGACATTGACAAGTTACGATACTTCCCTAAAGTGTGATGTTTCCAGTTACTTCTGGAAAATTGGTAGATGAAGTCACGGTCCCACGTGTCCGCAAATGAGCTGAGTGGTGCTGCCCCACCTGAAAGATAGGTGTCGTCCAGCTCTCCTCAGCCACCAGCACATTCTGCTGTCCTCATTGTCACCGACTGAAAACATTTGAGATGTTGATCCCTAACTAGCATTCCACGAAGCTCAGCTTCTTCATCCTTTTAACAGGGACTTGGATACCCACCCCTCAGCTCTCATGCAAAAATCAGAAAGCGTGGATGTAAAGCACTTAGCACAGTGTCTGACATAGATTAGAGCTGTTATGACTTCTAACAACAACAATACAAGCATCCAAGGAAAGATACCTTTACTTGCCGGGCTCCCCTAAGACATCTCACAGAATCCTCAAAACAGACTTGGAAGATTCCTGATTTTGCCATCCAGTAACCCTTACCCCCAAAGTTGCACCTGTGAGACAGTGTCCCGTGCCCTGCTTAAATTTCAGAGGCAGCCTCGGCCCACTGGAGGCCAAGCAGAAATGCCTGGAAAATTCCTTCTAGAATCAGACCGCAGTAGAAAGTATGATTCACGTACCAAGCCCTAATTCTCCCAGTTTCCTCGGGCGCTTGCAAGGACTGATTTTACAAGCCCCTGACAAGCTTTGAAAACATCAGATTCCCAGGCCCCTGCAGAGCTATTAAAATTCCCATTCCTGGGGGAGCGGATATGGCTCAAACAGTTGAGTGCCTGCCTCCCACATGGGAAGTCCCAGGTTTGGTTCTCGATGCCTCCTAAAGGCAAAAACAGACGACTAGCAGATAATGAGCAAAAAACAATGAGCAGACAACAAGCAAAAACAACGAGACGGACGAGGGAGCCATGGGGGGCCAGAATTCCCATTCCCAGGCCCCCAGGACTGGAATCTTATTTTTATAATGCAGACCATTCCGGTACCAGACATGAGAACAGGGAAGGATTTTGCAATCATTTTGCAGATTGGGAGGAATAAAACAAACTATGAAACCAGGAAATGCCTATCTCCTCTCGGAGGAGCAGCCACGCCTCCTAAAAAAACCAGCCTCAGGAAGCTCCTTCGTTTAGGTGTAGGTTCCAGCAAGGCTTTCAATAACTGCATATTAGTGACAGTGAGAGGGGGAGACTAGAGGAAAGCGTTCTTTCAGTCTTTCAATGAACTTCACCCAGCGTCTCTTCTGGGTAAGCCCCTGGCGCACATCATCCAAGGCAGCCCCTGCCCCAGGAGCCGAGTCTATTGCAGACGACAAACAGAACACTGGCCATGGGGTGACATGGATGCTCAATTGGGGGAGTGCAAAAACGCATAGGAGGGCCATGGAGCTAAAGCCAGGGAGGTTGGCAGGAGAGGGGACAGAGCTTCCCAAAGGACAAGACACCTAGTCTGCGTCATGAAGCAGAAAGTATCTGAGAGGAAACCCACTGAGCAAAGGCCCAGAACTTGAGAAAGCCCAGGTGATTTGGAGAACTGCAAGAAGTTCCCTAAGTGGTTGGGGCCTGAGACTGTGCAGTCAGGCAGGGGCTGCTCAAGCAAATACCATGCAATGGGTTGGCTTAAGCAGTGGGAATTTATTGGCTCATGGTTTGAGGTTGGAGACGTCCAAAATCAAGTTGTCATCAAGGCAATGCTTTCTTCCCCAAGACGCGGCATTCTGGGGCTGGCTGCCGGCGATCCTTGGTCCTTGGTTTTTCTGTCACACAGCAGCCTCTCCTGGTTTCTCTGGGTTCTAGTGACTTCCGGCTCCTTCCTGTGGCTTTTTGTTTGTTTGTTTTTCATCTGACTTTCACTCTGTTTATAAAGGATGCCAGTAATCTGGATTAAAGCCCAACCTGATTTAACTGGGTCACACCTTAACTGAAGTAGCTTCTTGAAGAGATCTTATTTACAACAGGGATGGATTAAGTTTCAGAACATGTTTTTCTGGGGCACTTAACTCCAAGCCACCACAGTTACCATGTTAAAGGGTCCAGATTTACCCCACAGAAAGCAGGAAGTCATTGACTACTGCCACAAGAATAGTCCAGGTGAGGGGATGGCAAGGAAGGCGGAGGAGAGACTTCAAGGAAGCTGAGCTGGCAGGACTTCATGTCCATACGTGGTTACGATGCCAACTCCAAGCACAAGAGCAATATAGCAAGAAGGCTGGCGAGTTGGACCAGAACTACCTGGCAGGAAGGTGGAGGGCAGACATGGCCTGCCTCTGGCAACAGTCTGTTTTGTCCATTTCTTTGGCTCCATTTAGTCCCTCATGGTTAGAAAAGGGTCAAGAGGTGATCCATTTCAGAGCTCAAGTCCAAACACCTCACTAACAGAAAAGAAATTGAAGGTCAGAGAAGGTGAGTAACTTGTCCAGAGGCACCAGGCCTGGACCCAGGTCGGTGTCCTTATGGCACTTCCAGCTACCCCTCCAAGGCACAGACCTTTTGATCTGATCAGATGGAGGGAAAGAGGCAAGAGGCAGGTCTTCCTCTTCCCAAGGGCTGAGTATGAAAGACCACAGAGATTGGATACAGAAACCTAGAGTTTCTCCTCAGAGGCAAGAAACAGGAAGCCACACATGGTGCCATCTCCTTGGCACGGTGCCCAGCTCCCTTCTCTCTCCACAGGACAAGGAGGTTCTGCCACTGCCCCGGAAAGGCAAAGCTGGCTCCGTGGGAGTGAGTGGCAAGTGCCTGGAGCCATAGCTCTGGAGGCCACGTCTGTTCCCAGGATCAGGCCACACCAGGCAGGGGAGCGAAGGCTGGTGGCTGAGGAGAGAGGAACAGTCTCCAGTCTTCACAGCGAAAGCAGCCAGAAGCCTTCTCCTGTGAGAAGGAAGGATTCTTGGGCCAAATGCTGCATCTGAACATTCTATTTCCACATTCTGCCAGCGAACTGGTTGAACCACTTTCCAACTAGGGGGCTTGGTCTAAGCTTAGAATAGAAGACAAGTACATACACACTATCTTCTAAGGCAGGTGGGTGGAGAGACAGAAACTCCTCAAGGCAGAACCCTCGTCCCCTACTCACTTACCTGGCCAAATTGCTCTGCAACCTCTTACTTCTTGAAATCTGCATGGCTCCACAGACTCTCATAGTTGGCCCCAAACCAACAATCCTCTACTCCCCAAAGCCCCATCACCACCTCCAACAAACCCACTTCTACAGAAGTCTCCACTGTGGGCATATCTCCCCTCACCCTGACCTACCACCTCCCCTTAATGAAATCTGGCTGTCCCAAGGTGGCCCCACGCTCCATTGCTGCATACCAAGGGACACACTTTCTCCCACTTCTCTCAGCACAAAAGGAGGGGTGTTCTCACTCCTCACCTGCAGCCTGGTTTCTAGAGCAGTGCTGTACAACAAAAATAAATAACGCAAGCCACAAATGCAAACACATGCATAATTTAAAATCTTCCAAGAGCCACATTAAAAATTGTGAGACAATTGGTAAAAAACTACAAAGTGAGACACCCACTGGGAAGATGGCAGAGTAGAAAGACATTTGAACTATTAGTCAAAGACCTTAAATCAACTGTCTTAAATATGTTCAGTGAGCTGAAGGCATCCATATAAAAAGAATTAAAGGAGATAAGGAAAACTTTGAAAAAAAACAGAGATAGAAAAAGAAAATTTTTTTAAGAACCAAACAGAAACTTTGGAGCTGCAAAGTACAGTAATTGAAATGAAAAACACATTAGAGGGATTCAGCAACAGATGTGAACAGTCAGAAGAAAGGACCAGGGGAACAGATGTGACTCAAGCGGTTAAGCACCTGCTTCCCACATGGGAGGTCCCAGGTTTGATCCCTGGTGCCTCTTAAAAACAAAAACAAATAACAAACAAAGAGGTGAAAAAAACAATTCAGGGGAGCCAGTGTGGCTCAGTGGTTGAAAGCTGAGGTCCCAGTTTCAATCCCTGGCCCCAGTATCTCAAAAAAATAGATAAATAAATAAATAATAAATTATCTAAGAAGAAAGGAAGGGAAGGAGGGAGGGAGGGAAGGAAGGAAGGAGGGAGGGAGGGAGGGAGGAAAGGGAAGGGAAAAGGAAGGACAGAAAGGAAAATACCAGTGAACTTGAAGACAAGACAATTGAAATTTCCAGAGTGAGGAGCAGAAAGAAAAATAATGAATAAAAATGAACAAACTGTGTGATTGCTTCTGCAGCATATATACTGAAATTGGAACCATACAGAGAAGATTAGTATGGCCCCTGTGCATGGATGACAGACAAATTCGTGAAGCATTCTTTGTTTTTAAAACATGGGCAAAAGACTTGAATAGTCATTTCTCCAAAGAGGAAATACAAATGGCCTAAAAGCACGTGAGAAAAATCATCAACATCACTAGCTATTAGGGAAATGCAGATAAGACTAATGAGATACCATTTCACATCTTACAGAATGCCTTCAAAAAAAAAAAAAAAAAAAAA
>JAQZBX010027124.1:0-28543 GCA_029593785.1 Cabassous unicinctus
CACACAGATGCAGAAGATAAATTTTATGTGACTATTTTGAGTTCTAAGGAAGATATTTATATTCTTCCTAGCTTCAATAGTTAATGGCTTTTTTGCCTTAGGGTATTTATCGTAATTGATATTTCTTCAGCTTTCTAATACCAGGGATGCTGGCCATGTCTAGACTTACTCAGGACCATTTCATGTTGCTCTTACAGAGAAATAATCAAGGGAAATTCACTGTATGAATCCATTACATTTCAACCACCACATTAAAAATGATACTAGCTTCCTTAAATTTAAATTGGCATTTTCTTTCTAAGAGTGCTAAGCTATTTTAGCACATTTTGTCCCCACAGCATCTCAGAGAGACTTGTACTAAAATCTCCAATTTACAGATGGGGAAACTGAGAATCAGAGGTAAATAACTTGTCCAGGGACATGAAATTAATCACCAGTAGAGGTGAGATTAGGACATACATGTCTTGACTTCCTGCCCAGTAAGAACAGCTTCCTTGGTAGAATTCAAGTGAGAGATACAGAAAGGAACATCTTTCACAAAATAGACCCCTTAGCTTTCTACAGTGTCTTATACCTGCCCCTATTCTATTCCAACTACAAAATAATAATAATTATTATTATAGCTAATAGTTAATTGAGTATGTACCATGTGTCAAAAATTAATAACTCTTTAATTTTCACAACTATCATATGGACATGGGAAATGATGGGTAACAAGGTTAAATAATTTACCCAAAGTCAAATAGCTAATGGATTAGGCATTAATGGTCCTTATGAAAGGGCAAATGTGTACCTGGACAAGTTGATATGTATTGGGAGTGGTAGAGTGGTTTATAAGGAAAGGGTAAAATTCTTAAGTAGTTTTCAGTTCAAAACTTAACTCAGCAGACATAATCATGAGATGTTTGGTATATTTCACTCAAATAAATGCAAATTGATTCATGTTCTTCCCTTGCTTGAAGCCATTTTCTTGTTTCCTGTTCTTAGGTTGCAGCATGATTCACCCTGCTTGTGTCTCTAGCTGCATCTCCCATCACCTTCTCCTTGCTCCCTAGGTCAAATCATGAACCAGCCACCTTTTGACTTCTCCAACAGGCCATTACCTCTCTCCTATCCCAGAGGCTGTTCACATTGTCTCCTTTTTCTGGAATGCACCTCCACTTCCACTGCCCCTCACCTTTCATCAATAGTTTAGTGCTTCCACCATGTGTCAGGAGACCTTCACCTTGACCAAAATTTCATTATCCCACAACTTTGCATGACATACATTACTTTTAATGCATTTTAGATGAGCACACTGAGCTTCAGAGAGGTTAACTCAGTTGTCCAAGGTCACATTACCAGTAAGTGACTGAGCTAAAATTCAAAGCTAGATATTACTCCAAAGGTTGGGCTCTTTGCACTTCCCAAACCATCCCTGACTTAGGTAACAGCAAATCTCAGTCAGGGACTCTGAGATAAAGCTGGAGAGAACCTAGGACTTCCAGCCCTTCCATGTTGCCTTTCAGTTCACTACTGAAAATTACGACATCACTGACCATAAAGCTTGAAGCCTTTCTCACAAGGCTGGAGTGACGTCTCACAGTGCCAAGGAATGCATGAAACCCTCCAAAGCTCTGCACACTTGGTAGGTCTCCCAAGTGATCTTTCCCAATGCTAGTCCAAAGGAAGGCCACAAGGGCTAAGTAACTCTACTCATTTTCACTCATGGATATGGTAAACCAAAAGGGACTTAGGATAAAGTCAAAAGTACTTAAGTCACTGAAATTGGATTGTTCTGAGGATTACATGAACCGATCAACTTGAACAAACTTTGAAAATAGCCCAGTGTTGTGTCATTTGCTTGTTTATTCAATACATTCTTTGGTTTTGTTTTTTACCGGGAGGTTCTGGGGATCGAATCCAGGTCCCTCCATATGGGAGATGGACACCCAACCATTTGAGCCACATCTGTCCCTAATACATTCTTAACAAGAGACTATCACATAACACACATTGCATCAGGACTTGAGATACTACAAGGAATGGGCAAGACTTGGGCCTCACCATCTTGGGGAAAATCAAATAAGAAACAATTAATGTCGAGACTCTGATTCAGAAAGGAGTTTGATGTGATCAAAATACAGAAAGAAGAGAGGAGGAAGCTTTATTGGGGGTTGGGGATGAAAGGCAAATAAACTGAGAAGTTGTCTTTCAGTCATTCACAAAACTTTACTGAGTATCACCCATTTGAGAGGCACTATTCCAAGTGCTGAAGATGAAGCAACGAAAAAGAGAAGCCTTGCTCCCCTGGAGTTGGCATTCCAGCAGGAATTTGAAGCAATAGGCAGGCTTCAAGCCCTCGGGGGGTTGTAGACCATAGAAAAGAGTCTGGAGTTTATTCTAATTGGAATGGAAAGCCAGGAAGTGACGTGAGGTAACATTTTAAATTCTTATTCTGGCTTCCTCTATGTGGTGACAGCCAGAAACATCAAGAATGATTGTCACCTTGATTTTGTTTATTACCAATAATGAATATCCACTGTCTCTCTTGCTTACATTCTTCATAGGCAGAAATCTCATCAATGAAGTGACAAAACTTTCAAACCACTAGAGGGAATCGCTTACAAAAAAAGATTCCAATAGAGCACAGTGTTGTTTGCTGTCAGAGCCGATTTTCTCCAGACAATTTCTAAGCTAAAACTATTTGCCATAATCATGCTGGAACCTAAGACCAATGGGAAACCAAAAAATGACTTCAGGCAGTGGAGTAACATGATTCAATTTGCATTTTCAAGTAAAATATACCAAAAGTCTCATGATTACCTGAGGTAAGCTGAAAGGGAGTAGAAGGAATACTGCTTATCTGTAAATAAAGCAATAATTAATAATCAATAGTATCCCTTTCTTCTCCACTCCTTTTTGATTCCTTTCAAACCAGAGACCCCTTGAGAACAAAATTTCATTTGATTCTTTTATGCAAGGAGTAGGAAGTTTTCACATCCTCTTGCAAGAAAGTGGGGTAATTCCCTACCCTTTTTGGCCCTGGGAAATACTGTTCTCTCCTGGAAATAATATAGATTTTAGACTATGAGACCCTCATTCAAATCCCAGCTCCAGTATTAGCTGTTAGATTTGGATAAGTTATTTAGGTTCTCAAAAGTGGGGCATTGGAAACAGGTATTTAATCAAAATCTTATACACACACAGCGGTACTATTTGCAATAGCCAAAAGGTGGAAATAACCCAATTGTCTGTCAATGATGAATGGATAAACAAAATGCAGTGTATCCATACAATGGAATACTATCCAGCCATAAACATGCATAAAGAACTGATACATGCTACAACATGGATGACCCTCAAAGACATTATGCTAAATGAAAGGAGCCAGACACAAAAGGTCACATATTGTGTGATTCAATTTATATGAAATTTCCAGAGTAGTCAAATCCATAGAGACAGAAAGCATATATAAGTAGATGCCGGGAGCCAGGAGGAGTGGGTAATGGGTGCCTCTTCAATGGGTATGGGGTTTTCTATTAGGATGGTGAAAATATTTTCATACTAGATAGAGGTGATGGCTGTACAGCATTGCTAATGTACTAAACGCCACTGGATTGTACACTTCAAAATGGTAAATTCTATATTGTGTGAATTTCACCTCAATAAAAACAAAAACAAAAAACTGGAGAGTCTCAGGAGTTAGGACATCTCCTCCCAGTGTTAATAGTCATAGCCCAAATTTGGCAGGAAAGTTGAGTTTGCAAGCTGTGTTTCAAGGAAATCTAGAGTTTCTCAGGTGCCTTCCAGCAATCCTGGGATAACTATCTTTTCTGTTTATTTGTTTGTTTGTTTTCTTTCTTTCAGCTTTTTATTTTAAAATAATTTTAAACTTACAGGACAGTTGCAAAAATAATACAAACCCCAAACAGAACTACAACATATGCCCACCCCCACCAGATATGCAGATCTACCAATCTACCTACCTACCTACCTACCTACCTATTTATCTACCTATCTACCTATTTTCTGAACATTTAAGAGCAGGTTGCACACATCATACTCCTTGAAAATATAATACTTCCATTTACATTTTCTATGCACAAGGATATTCACTTAAGCAATTGCTTTAAGTGCAGTTATCAAGTTTAAAAAACTTAACAATTATAAAAATCTTATATTCTAAATTTCAATTTTTCTTTTGTCCCAATAATGTCTTTTTGAGCCTTTTCTCCTCCATTCTTAGAACCATTCAATATCATGTAATGGATTTAATTGTTATTATCCCTTTAGTTTTGTTTTCTTTCTTTTTTTTTCTATATTGTGGGAACATATATACAACATAAATCTTCCCATCCCAAGCCTTCTCAAGCATACCATTGAGTGGGATTAATTAATCACATTCACAATGTTATAGTACCCTCACCACCATCCATTACTAGAACTTTCCCTTCACAGCAAACAGAAACCCTATACTCATTTTGTATTAACTCCCCATTGCCCCTGTCCTCTACCCCCAGGATCCCAAACTCTACCTTCTGTCTCTATGAATTTGCATATTCCCTGGAATTTTCTTTAAATTTGATAAAAATGTGTCTTAAGTTCATGTCTTAAAGTTGGCAGTGAAGCTCAGATTTCTATAATAGATTTCTATAATCCATTACTTTTTTTGGGTGACAAACAATATGGCTAAATGTCAATTTCATTCTAGTTGTGTGCTCAAAACAAATTAATATTGGTAATATGCAACATTTCTGAACAAATATAAAAACTTCTCTTGGGAATTCTTTTGTTTTTAAAAGAAAACACTTTAAAAAATATCATCGTGCCAAAAGACACATTCTATAAAAGTATGAAAGTTGGAGGGGAAAAGCTTCAGTTCAGGTCCTATTTGGTTCTTCAAATCATTAAGGATCAAACTCCCAATAACTACTATACCATTATGCAACTAAGCATTTTTCTGTGTCCTAAGTCATTCTTTCCTGTTTGTAAAATTGTGATTCTTATTGTAGTTGTGAGATTTGATTCATTTTAAAGTGCAACATATTAACAAATTATTATTGAGATAGGCTTATCAACTTGCTCAAAATTATGAACTGGACCATAAAACTTAAGTTTAACATTCTAAATCTAGAAAAATCTCATTTGCTTTGATACCAAATTGACTTCATTAGTATGCATAAACTATGTTCCTATACCCCTCCTAACCCTATCCATCTTTATGAAGTTCTTATCACGAATTACATATTTATACATTCTGAATCCAAAATCATTGATTTATCATTGCATTTTATGCATTTGCCTTTTAGAGCCTGTGGGAAGTAGAAAGTAGAGTTACAAATCAAAAATATAATAGTACTGTTAGTTACAGTAACCCATCATTATCTTTATCAGGATATCTAGTCCTTCACATGGCTTTAGTCAATTTTCTAGTGTCCTTTCCTTTCAACTTGCAGAACTCCCATTAGCACTTCTTGTAGGGCTGGTCTTTGGTGACAAGTCCCTCAGCTTTTGTTTATCTGGGAATATCGTAATCCTTCCATTTTTCTGATATTTTTATTCCATTTTATTGATATATGTTCATAAAACATACAATCCATCCAAAGTGTATAATCAATGGTATTTGGTATAATCACAGAGTTGTGTATTCATCACTTCAATCAATATTAGGGTGTTTTCATTACTCCAATAATAATAATATTATACAAAAAACAGACAAAAACAACAGAAAACTCTACCCCTTAATAATCACCTCTCAATCTTACTAGCCTTCCCCTGCCATGCATAGCTGCTATTGTTTCCATCTCTCTAATTTATTTGTAAATATATTTTGTATAGATGGAGTCAAACTACATGTAGTACCTTTTGCCTAGTTTCTTTCACTTAGTATATTTCCTTTTTTTTTTTTAACCCTTAATGGAAGATTATTAATATATTACTATACATTACTGCCAATAGTTTGCTTTGGTTCTATTTTTGCCTGATATGAATATCATGTAACATTAATGTACATTTGTTCTGTTTTTAAAAAAAACAGTATTATGTATGCAATATTACCCATACTAATATTTTAAATGAGGTTTCACTATGCTATGTATTCCCATGTTACATTTTTTAGCTTTCCATATAATAATATACAGAACTTTAGAATTTCCCTTTCAATCACTGTCATACCCATATATTAACATTGCTAGTTACAGACACTATGATGTGCTTTCACCATTTCTATTCATTTCAGAAGATTTATGAACAAGCTTTTTACCAATTCTGCACAGCTTTCTATTCTATACCCACATTATATTTTCAGATGACATATATTCTAGTTATTAACTCCATGAGTTAATACAATATATTTAGTTCATAATAGCTCAATCAGACAGTATTTGTCCTTTTGTATCAGGCTTGCTTCACTCAACATAATGTCCTCCAGGTTCATCGAGGTTGTCATATGCTTCACGACTTCATTTCTTCTTAAAACTCAATAATATTCCCTAGTATGTATACACCACAATTTCTTTATCGAGTCATTGGTTGATGGACACTTGGGTTGTTTCCATCTTTTGGCGATTGTGAATAAGGCTGCTATGAACATCGGTGTATAGATGTCTGTTCATGTCACTGCTCTCAATTCTGGGTATATACCTACTAGTGCTATTGCTGGATCACATGGCAAATCTATTTTCAACTTCCTTAGGAACTGTTCCTTAGGAACAGCCTCCAGAGTCTGTACCATTCTACATTCCCACCAAGAGTGAATAAGCATTGCTATCTCTCCACATTCTCTCCAACACTTGTAGTTTTCTGTCTCTTTAATAGTGGCCATTCTAATAGGTGTGAAATGTTATCTCACTGCAGCTTTGATTTGCATTTCCCTAATCGCTAGTGGTGATGACCATTTTTTCATGTGTTTTTCCACCATTTGTATTTCTTCTTTGGAAAAATGTCTATTCAAGTCTTTTGCCCATTTTTAAAAAATCAGGTCATTTTTCTTTTTACTGTTCAGTTGTAGAATCTCTTTATATATCATGGATATATAAAGGATATATACCCTTAATCAGATATGTGATTTCTGAATATTTTCTCCCATCAAGTTGGCTGCCTTTTCACCCTTTTTACAATGTTCTTTGAGGTGCAAAATTGTTTAATATTGAGTAGGTCCCATTTATCTATTTTATTTTTTGTTGCTCGAGCTTTGGATGTAAGGTTTAAGAGACCCCCACCTACCACAAGATCTTGAAGGTGTTTCTCTGCATTTTCTTCTAGTAGTTTTATGGTGCTGGCTTTTATATTTAGGTCTTTGGTCCTTTTTGAGTTGATTCTTGTCAGAGAATGAGATAAGGATCCTCTTTCATTCTTTTGATTATAGATATTCAGTTCTCTTAGCACCATTTGTTGAAAAGACTGTTTTGTCCCAGTAGAGTGGACTTCGTAGGTTTCTCAAAAACCAGTTGGCCATAGAAGTGAGAGTCTATTTCTGGAATCTCACTCTATTCTGTTAATCAGTGTGTCTATCTTTATGCCAATACGATGTTGTTTTGACCACTTTAGATTTGTGATATGTTTCAAGGTCAGGCAATGAGAGTCCTCCTACTTTGCTCTTCTTTTTTAGGATGCTTTTGGCTATTTGGGTGCACTTTCCCTTCCAAATAAATTTGGTAATTGGCTTTTCTATTTCTTTAAAGTAAGCTGTTGGGATTTTGATTGGTATTGCATTGAATCTCTAAACCAGTTTGGGTAGGATTGACTTCTTCATGATATTTAGTCTTCCAATCCATAAACATGAATGTCTATCCATTTGTTTAGTTCTTCTTTGATTTCTTTTAGCAGTATTTTGTAGTTTTCTGGATACAGGTCCTCTATATCTTTGGTTAGATTGATTCCTAGGTATTTGAGTCCTTTTGATGCTATTATAAATGGATTTCCCTGATTTCCTCTTCAGATTGCTCAGTTCTAATATATAGAAACATTACTGATTTTTGCATATTGATCTTGTATCCTTCCACTTTGCTGAACTCATTTATTAGCTCAAGTAGTTTTGTCGTAGATAGTTCAGAATTTTCTAAATATAGGATTCTGTCATCTGTGAATAGTGAGTTTTATTTCCTTTTTTTCTATTTGAATGATTTTTTTTTCTTGCCTAATTGCTCTAGCTAGAACTTCTAGTGCAATAATGAATAACAGTAGTCACAATGGGCATCCTTGTCTTGTTCCGAATGTTAGAGGGAAAGCTTTCAACCTTTCTCCATTGAATATGATGTTGGCTGTGGGTTTTTCATATATGCCCTTTATCATACTGAGGCACTTTCCTTCTATTCCTATCTTTTGAAATGTATTTATCAAGACAGGTTGCTAGATTTTGTCAAATGCCTTTTCTGCATCGATTGAGATTATCATGTGTTTTTTCTCCCTTTAATTTGTTAACGTGGTGTATTACATTAATTTATTTTCTTGTGTTGAACCACACTTGCATACCAGGAATAAATCCCACTTGATCACAGTGTATAATTAATTTAATATGTTGTTGGATTCTATTTGCAAGTATTTTTTGAGAATTTTTGCATCTATCTTCATTAGAAAGATTGGTCTATGATTATCTTATAGTATCTTTATCTGACTTTAGAATAAGAGTGATGTTAGCTATGTAAAATATGTTGGGTAATTTTGCCTCCTTTTCAATTTATGGGAAGAATTTAAACAGAATTGGTGTTAATTCTTCTCAAAATGCTTAGTAGAATTCACCTGTGAAGCCATCTGTCCTGGATTTTTCTTTCTTGGGAGATTTTTGATGACTGATTCAATGTCTTTAAATGTGATTGGTTTGTTGAGTTCTTGTATTTCTTGTAGAGTCAATGTAGGATATTTGTGTGTTTCTAAGAATTTTCCCATTTCATCCAGGTTGTCTAATTTATTGCATACAGTTTCTCATAATATTCTCTTATGACCCTTTTTATTTCTCTGGTGTCGGTCATAACGTCCCCCCTTTCATTTCTGATTTTATTTGTATCTTCTCTCTTTTTTTCTTTGTTAGTCTAGCTAAGGGTTTGTCAATTTTATTGATCTTCTAAAAAAAAATAGCTTTTGGTTTTATTTTCTCTATTGATTTTTGTTCTCAATTTCACTCATTTCTACTCTAGTCTTTTATTCTTTCTTTCCTTCTGCTTGCTTTGGGATTGGTTTACTGTTCTTTTTCTAGTTCCTCCAATGTTCAGGTAGGTCTTTCTTCTCTTTGAATATAAGCATTTAGAGCTATAAATTTCCCTCTCAGCACTGCCTTTACTGTAACCCATAAGTTTTGATAAGTTGTGTTTTCATTTCCATTCATCTTGAGATATATACTAATTTCTCTTACAATTTCTTCTTTGACCCACTGATTTTTTAGGAGTGTGTTGTTTAGCCTCCACAGATTTATGAATTTTCCCCTTTCCCACCTATTATTTTCAACTTCTTCCCATTATAATCTGAGAAGGTGCATTGTAAAATTTCAATCATTTTATATTTATTGAGACCTGTTTTGTGACCTGTGACAGTTTGAATTAGGTGAATCCCAAAAAGAGAAAGATTATGTTTTTAAGCTAATCTGTTCCTCTGGGTGTGATGCTCTTTGATTGCTTTAAATTTGGTTGAGTGTCCTTTGATTAGATTACCTGATAAGATCACCTTAGGTCTTTTGATTGTTCTAAGTCAGTGAGGCATGACTCAGGTTGAGTCTCCACCCTATTGCTGGGTCTGATAAAAACTGAGACACAGAGAGAGACTGGCACAGGAAAAGAAAGCTGCCTTATTTGATCCTGCCATGTAAGAGAAAGGCCCTTCAGTTTTGTACACACCCATGCTGCAAGGATAGAAGCCCTTGAGAGGCTCAAAGAGCTGAGGCCCAGGGAGAAATGAGCCATATGACCGATAGTTTACAGCTGAACTTGGGAAAAAGGTGGAGTCACTGAGGCTAAGTGAGGAGGCCTGGTAAGAGACAAGCCCTATGCCAGGTTTGCCTAAAGATGCAGAAAGGCAGAAACCAAGACAGAGATCAGTGGCCATCTTGCTTTGCCACATGGCAGCTGACTTTGGTGAGAAAGCACCTCTTATGGTGCCTTGATTTAGACTTTTCATAGCCTTGGAACTGTAAGCTTTTACCTTAAATAAATCCCCTATACAAAAGCCAATCCATTTCTGGTACTTTGCATTGGCAGCCCTTTGGCAAACTAAACCATGACCCAACATTTGGTCTATCCTGAGAAAAGTTCTATGAGCACTTGAGAATAATGTATAATCCACTGATTTGGGATGCAATATTCTGTAAATGTCTGTTAGGTCTAGCTTGTTTATCAAATTGTTCAAGTTCACTGTTTCCTTGTTGATCTTCTGTCTATTCTATCTATTGATGTGAGTAACATGTTGAAGTCTCCAACTATTATTGGAAAGATGTCTGTTTCTCCCATCAGTTTTGCCAGAGTTTGCCTCATGTATTTTGGGGCACACTGGTTAGATGCATAGATACTTATGACTGTTACTCCTTCCTGGTTGATTGTCCCCTTTATTAATATATAATGACCTTCTGCATCTCTTATAACTTTTTTGCATTTAAAGTCTATCTTGTCCAATATTACATATAGCTACCCCTGCTCTTTTTTGGTTACTGTTTACATGGAATATCATTTTCCAACCTTTCATTTTCAACCAATTTGTATCTCTGGATCTAAGGTGAGTCTCTTGTAGACAGCATATGGATGGTTCATGTTTTTTAATCCATTCTGTCAGCCTATATCTATTGATTAGGGAGTTTAATCCATTAACATTCAATGATATTACTATAAATGCATTATCTACTTCTACCATTTTATTCTTTGGCTTTCAAATATCATATTTTCTTCTGTCATTTTATCCTTTTGGTTATCCTTTCTGATGGTCTTCCCCTCTAAACTCTCCTCTAAGCCTCTCTCTCTCTCCTGTCTTTTTCTCTTAGGCTGTAGGGCTCCCTTTTGTGCTTCCTGTGGAGCTGGATTCCTTTTAACGAACTCTCTTAGTTTCTGTTTATTTGTGAATGTTTTAAACTCACCTTCATTTTTGAAAGGCAATTTTGCTGGATAAATATTACTCAGCTGGCAATTTTTTCTCTTTCAGTATCCTAATTACATCATATCACTATCTTCTCACGTCTGTGGTTTCTGATGAGAAGTCTGCACTAAGTCTTACTGGGCATTTCTTGTATGTAATGGTTTGCTTCTCCCTTGATGCTTTCAGAATTATCTGTTTATCTTAACATTTGACATTCTGAGTGGTATGTGTCTAGGATTAGGTGTATTTGGATTTATTCTGATTGGAGTACAGAGAGGCTTCTTAGACATGTAAATTAATTTCTTTCATGAGAGTTGTGAAATATTCAGCCATTATTTCCTCAAATACTCTTTCTTCCCTTTTACCCTTCTCTTTTCCTTCTGGAACTCCCAGGACATGTATGTTTTTGTACTTCGTATTATGATTTAACTCCTTGAAACCCTGCTCAATTTTTTCTATTCTTTTCTCTCTGTGTTCTTCTCTTTCTTCAATTTCAGCTGTTCCGTCTTCTGTCACTTATTTTGTTTTATAATTTTGAGTCTGGGGAAGCGGGTGTGGCTCAGTGGATAGAGCCCCCGTTTACCATATGGGAGGCCCGGGTTCGCATCCTTAGGCCTCCTTGTGAGGGCACGCCGGCCTGAGCAGTGCGGTGGACTGATGCAGCAACCTCACGGCAGGAAGCAGGTGTGGCGCAACGGATAGAGCACCCGTTTACCATATGAGAGGCCCCGGGTTCGCTTCCCGGCGCCTCCTTGTGAGGGCAGGCCGGCTGGCGCGGCGCCGTGGGCTGATGCGGCAAGACCTCACAGCAAGGGGGAGATAAGAAGACACAGAGAAGACACACAGCGAATGGACACAGCAGCACAAGCAGCAAGGGGGGGATAAATAAATAAAAAAAATAAATCTTTAAAAAAAAAATTTTTTTTGAGTCTGCTATTGTATGCCTCTAATGTGTTTTTAATCTCACCTATTGTGTCTTTTTTTCCTATAAGCTCTGTTATTTTTTTATTCAGATTTTCAAATTTTTCTCTGTGATCACCTAGTATCTTCTTGATGTCCTTTATCTCTTTAGTAATAGACTTTCATCTCATTGATTTGATTTAGGAGAAATGTATGAACCTCGTTGATTAGTTGTCTAATCTAGGGCTTTGATATGTTCCTTTACTTGAGCCATATCTTCCTTTTTCTTAGTATGGCTATAATTTTTTTGCTTATGTCTAGGCATCTGATTATGATGGTTAGTTTACTCTGATGCTCACTTTCTCTCTCTTGCCTAGGGATTTAGTAGTGGGAAGCTGTGTGCTACTGCTATTCTTTGATTCTTGGTTCAACCTGTTCTAGCTCTTTAGAATTGTCCCTGTTTAGTTGCTCACATCCAGGCCATGGACTCAATAATGGGTTGCAGACCAGCTTCCAGGGGCCTTGGGGAGGAAAGCTGTAAAGTTCCTCAAAAAAAACTTTATTTATTTATTTGTTTGTTTGTTTGTTTATTTATTTATTTATTTATTTATTTATTTTCCTTGCATGTAATTCCTTGGTCTGCCAGAAGATGGTGGTATTCTGCAGACCTCTCAGTTCAAATCCTTGTGGCAAAGTGTTTACTATAACCCCAACCAGAACAATGTGACAGAGGTTCCTGCCTCAGGGCTATTCAGAGCCTCTGAAACTTACTCAGAAGCTGTTCTCCCTTTGCCAGCAGACCTCTGCCTTTTCCTGGGTAGGAAATAATTCCACTCCTCTCTGCATCCTCAACATCCAGTCCCAGTCAGTAGGGAGGGTGTTTGAGAGGGTTGGTTCTCTTTTGTCCACTGCCAGCTCCCAGGGCAAACAATAGCACAGCCCCAATCTGTCCTGGAAGGGTTCATGGGACATAGCATACCAAATTTGTGGGCCAGAAGCTGAATCAGCCTTAGGTTGTGTCCTTCTCTCTTCCCTTTCCTGGGGAAGTGGAACCCTCCAGCCCCTCTTCCCTAGCCACCTGCCAGAAGCCAGAGGATTCAAAGCTGTCTGCTCCAAGGATGGGGGGATAAGCACCAGTAGCTGCAACTGCAGCTTTTATCCACAGTCTTTATCTTTTCCTCACTCCCTTCAGGGTGCTGTCCAGTCTTCCCCTGGCATCATAAGCCCTAGAACACTTTTCCAGGCAGTTTCTGCCTGTTCTCTACGATTTTTCTGGGAGATAAGTGAGCCCTGCATCACTCTAATCCTCCATTTTTCCCTCCTTCATTTTTGAAAGACAGTTTTGCCCAGTCTAGAATTCTTGATGGGCAATTTTTTGCTTTCAGCACTTTAAATAGGTCTTACCACTCCCTTCTTGCCTCCATGGTTTCTAATGAGAAATTGGCACAATGTTATTGAGGGTCCCTTGTATGTGACATGTTGATTCTCCCTTGCAGCTTTCAGAATTCTCTATTTTTGGCATTCAACAGTTTGATAATCTATCCCAGTGTGAGTCTATTTGGTTTTATCCTTTTTGGAGTTCTTTGTGCATCTCAGGTGTATATATTCATGTCTTTCACTAAATTTGGGGAGTTTTCGGTCATTATTTCTTTGAATATACTCCTTGTTCCTTTCTCACTTTCTTCTCCTTCTAGGATTTTGAGAATTGGTATGCTTGATGGTGTCCCACAGGTTCCTCAGGCTCTATTCACATTTGTTCATTCTTTCCTCTTTCTGCTACTCAGACTGTATTTCAATTGTCTTATCTTCAAGTTCACTGACTTTGTCTTCTGCCAACTCCAATCTCCTGTTGAACCCCTGGAGATAAATGTTAACTTCTGTTACTGTGGCCTTCAGCTCTGTTTGGTTCCTTTTCAGAATTTCCATCTCTCTATTGATATTCTTTGTGTTTATCTATTGTTTTCCTGATTTCCTTTGGTTCTTTGTTCATATTTTCCTTTAGGTCTTTGAGCATATTAAGAACCAATTTTTAAAAATCTTTCAAATATCCCAGGTCTCATCATTAATGGTTTCTAAAGCTTTAATCTTCTCCTTTGCCTGGGCCATCACTTCCTGTCTCTTTGTATGTATCATTTTGATATTTTAATATGCTAGTGCTAGAATTTAGATTCTGAGGCAACTGTTCCTTAAACTGGTAACCAGTTAGTGTTAAGACAGAGCTTTCCTTGAATGCTAGGAGCTAACAAAAAATAAAGAAGGAAAAGCAGAAAACACCTTCCCCAATGTTTGCAGATTGACCTGTGTGCAGGCTTCAGAGCTTATCCATACTATAATTTTAGAGAATAGCTCCAGGCCAATTAGTAGGGGCCTCCTGGGTCCTTTCTGCATATGTACCTTGTCTGGGATATGCACAAGCATGGCGTTAGGAATTCTCCCATTTACGCTGATATGAAAGTCCCCTCTTCCCTAGAAAACAATTTCCTCATTGTCCAGGCACTGCACTGTATGTCCTACAGCCAGCATCCCTTGCCTCACTGAGTCACTGACTTCTCTCCTACAGCATTCTGTAGAAGAGCTCTATGGGCTGCCTTCTACATGCAGAGCAAGTTCTGGAACTGTGAGTCCCTCAGGCCACCACCAGCTTAAGTTAGACCTACATGCTCCTAGAATGTACACAAGGGTTACTCTTCTCAGTCTGGAACACAGAACAGGGATCTGAGCTGGGAACCCAGCCACCTCTACCCTAAGCTGTTAAGGGAATGGAAGTGGGGCCAGCCAGGAGATCCTACTGCTTTTAAGTGGCCTTTTCCTTGATTTGGCACTCCCCCTGTTCCAGCAATCCTCTAACTGTTTTATGGAGCTTTGAGAAAGATGTGTCTGCCAGTTCTTGCTGTTTGTTCAAAGCTTCTGTGGGGGGATGAAGCTCTGACACTTCTCATGTCATCTCCTTGGCTGGGGAAAAGGCTATATTTTCTGTTTTATATATTGTATACTGTATAAGATTCAATATCTGCCTCCCATATAGTTATTTGTCTGTATGGGAATTAAAAGAAAAAAAAAAAGTCCACATTTACAGGAAGCAGTCTTTATCTGCTTTTAAATTTAAAAAGTAACAAAATAATAAGCTAAGGACTTAACTTAAACTTGGGCATCTACATATATTTTTATTTAAAATGTCACAAAAGAATTTGGCACATCAAAGAATCTAAGAGGCAACTGGCATTCATTGAACACTTGATCTTAGACTTGTGATTTCTGTTTGAGAAGTATAATGGTATTTAATCTTTGCAAACAGTTTTAGAGTCACCACATATAATTTATTACTATTTCTATATTGTTTAACTATTTGGGAAGTATTTAAGTATTTTGCTTGATAGTCATACTTTTGAACTGTTTAAGAAGGAAACAAAATAAATGCAGTTTAAAATAGTTGAAGGAATTTAATAGACCAAACTAAGCAAAATGATGGTCAAAATTTTCTAGATATATAAGAATAATAAGATGAGGAAAACTGAGTTTCTGAATCTATAATTTAATAAATTGAATATTAACTTTAAAAACAGTAGCCAAAACTCATCTTCTCTATGCTCAAAAAATTCCTTCCAAATACCTCACTCTGATATTTTCCATTCAATAAATCCATCCACACCCTCTCTAATCTTCTCCCACTAATGCAGATATGTCATCTCCTTATCCAGTCCCATTTTGCACTTTTAGAGCTGAACTGTCTAAACAGTGTAGTACAGCAACAGGACCGTTTACTCATTATGACCCTGACTTCGTTTCTCTTTTCTCATAATATAACATAGAGAAATTTTAATTTCTACCTAGAAGGGATGCTCCCCCAAAATAGAAGTGTTTCTACTTTCCTTTCCTACACCCCAACCCAGCTCAGCATTAATCGATCTTGGCACACTTTGCTGCAGAACCTGGCTATTTCCTCAGAACCTTTCTCAAAACAGCCTTGTAGGCAACTACTATCAAATGAGCAGGCATGATGCACAAAATGAAATCTGTTTGTCACCCCCAGTCTTCACCCATGAATTATTTTTTCAGGACCACTTCCCCATTCCCACAGCCCTGAACAAATAAGTAAAACAAACAACTTGTACCACATCTGGGACTATAAAAAAGTAACTGTTTAACAACCCTGCTTGATGGATACTCACAATGCTTGGTGAGGCATAGAGACACATTCAAATTGGTTACTGAGAACATCTAAAGCAAAGTAATTCCAAAATGGGCCTTTTCCTGCTGCGAAAGTCCAGAGAGCAGGACATAGTCTTTTCTAGGGGCCACTGATATCAATTCCTCCGTGTTAAGCTTATCTCCAAATTGTCTGATAACTGAACGAATAAAACAGTTCATGGTATCATTGCACTTTTCAAGCTGTAATTAAATGGAATCATCTTCCCAACCTATTGTCCCCTAGACAGTCCTTTGGAGTAAAATAGTATAAAAGCTCTACCCCAATGGCATATTATGGTGTGTTAATCTATCATCAGGATGCGTATTATGTTCCGATGGATTTTTTTTTTTTAATATTTTAAAAGATGCTTAGATTACATAAATGTTACACAAAAATTAAAGGGATTCCCATGTTCCCCACCTCCCACACCTCCCACAACCTCCCACATAAACATCTTTCATTAGTGTGGCACATCACCTGCAATGGATATACACATCCTGGGGCTTTGCCACTAAGCATGGACCATAGTTCACATTGTAGACCACACTCTCTACCACACAGTTCTGCATGTTATATGCTGATGTAATTCTTTTGATATATTAGTGAGTGCTCTAAGGTTTACTAAAAGTCAACTACATCATTAAAGGGGGCTCAGACTGACAGACTTACCTAAAAATATAGAACAAATATTCCAGAAACAAATACATTAATGGATTTTATTCTCAAGATAGCTCCACCAATTTTAGGTTTCCAGAATACTTAACTAATTCCGGACAAGTATGTCTAATTTCAGACACTACCAGATTTGCAAAGTCTTTCTCTAGTAGTCAAAAGACACTTATCCCCCACACAACTTTTATATCTATTTCTAGATGGTTCTTTAACTCCATGTCTCTTTGTTTGTATCATAATGTCTTCTTAATTCTATAAGTAATTTCCTTGTCATACAACTATGAAACTGTAGAACCAAGACTGTGACCTGATGATTTTTTGGAACAGCACATATTTAAAGCATTCTTTCTAGAATATCTCGACATATGGCAGTGATTTGTTTACAGCCCAAACTATCTCTTTAGGAAAGTAATATTTTGTTTATATAATAAACCTAGTATTCATGTCTATATATTTTAGAAATAGACATATGGGAGTGGCTTCCAAACAATTTTAGTTGTAGAACTCTTTTTAAAAAGGTAGAGAGTTCTGCCGCTGCTATGATGGGGTAACAGGACTTGCCTTCCTCCCATAAACATCTAGAAAACTGTACAAAACATATATTGCAACACTGTACAACAAGAAGGGCAGGACTGTGGTCTGCAAAAGAAAGACAAACAAGGAGAATCCTAGAATCTCCAAGAACTTTCTTCCTGGAAGCATGTTCTGGTTTGTGGCTCAGGGAAAAGAAATTAAAGAAAAACTCAGTCTTTTTGCTGAGTTGAGGAGACAGAGATCAAAGCTGAGGAGTGGAGATGGCTGGAAGGTGTGAAGTAGAGTCCAGAACAGAAAATACTTCACAAAGAATACCTCCAAAAATCTGCATTCAAGTACCCTTGAAAATCTGGATTAATCCTAAACTGCACTTGTTTAGTCTGATCCTGCATGATGCCAAGCTGCCAAGCAAAGAACAACTACCAAGGAAAGGAAAAATACCAGGGAACTGCAAGCTGACCAATCCCAGAGCTCACACAGGTAGTAAGATATTTTAGTTTTCAATCGCCAGAGTGGAATTTCCTCAATGAACCTATGGGAAACATAGTAAAAAACCCAGAAGACACAGACACCTCAGTACTAGGACTAAATTATGCCAAGAATAAACCAACCTTATTCAACTCTGCCATATAAAAAGTATAAAAACAAGCCTTGAAAGGAACAAACTCATTAGCAAGTGACTTAACTGCCTGCCACTCTAGGAGAGAAATGGAAGATATAAAAAAGAATAAATGTTATTTCTAGAGATGAAAAATAAAATATTTGAAATGGAAAATTCAAAAGGTTGACTTAAGAGCACAATAGAGACTGCCTAAGAAATGTGAGTAATCTGAAGACATAGAAATAGAAACTACCCAAATTGAAGCAGCGATTTTTTAAAAGGCTGAAAAAAGTGAATAGATCCTCAGTGACATGTGTGAAAATATAAAAAAATCTAATATTCATGAAATTTAGAGTTTCAGAAAAGGGGATAGAGAAAAAATATTTGAGTAGATAAGACCTGAAATTTTTCAATATTTGTTGAAAACTATAAACCTACTATTGCAAAAATCTCAATGAACACCAAGGAAAATAAACCATTAATAAAGAGAAAATCTTAAAGCCACTGTAAAAAAGGCACATTAGATACAGGGAACATCAATAAGAGTGGTTGACATTGCATCAGAAAAAAAAAAATCAAGCTATAAGACAATAAAAAATATATAGAGAGAGCACTAAAAAATATATATTGGTCAAAAATATCCTTCAAAACAAAGGTGAACTTTTACAGACAAAGAAAAGCCCAGAAATTTCATCACCAGCAGATCTGCACTATAAAAAAATTGTAAAGAAAAAAACAACTTCAGGCAGAAGGAAAATAATATCAGGTAGAAACTGGAATCTATGAAAAGTAAGGAATACTGGCCAAAATGGTAAACATATGGGTAAATAAAAGAACTTGTTCTCATTTTTTCATTTCTGTAAATAGCAATAGTATAAAAGCAAAAATAACATTTATAGCATTTGTAGAAGTAAAATATTGACAACAACAGTCAAAGGACGTGAAGGGAAGAATATTGTTATAAGGTTATATAGTTATGTAGTAGTATTTGAAAGTAGACAGATAAAATGAAGAGATAAAATGAAATACCAAAAATCACTCAACCCAAACAAAGGCAAGAAAGGAATGAAAATGGGACAAAAAAACAGATGGAACAAACAGAAAAAAAGTGCAGAATGGTACATTTAAAGGCAACAATATCAATAATTACATTATATGTTAACGATCTGAACACTCCAAATAAAAGGCAGAGATATGCAGATAGATAACAAAACCAAGACCTAACTATATGCTATCCCATGAAAACTGTAATAAAAATATAGACAAAGTAAAACAAAGAAGTTGGAAAAGAATTATCATTAAAAAATAATAATAACCAAAACTAAACTGAAGTGAGCCTTTAGTTTCAGGTAAATTTGACTTCAGATTAAGAATAGTATCAGAGAAAAAATAGACATTATAAAATTATGAAAGTATTAATTAATCAGAAATACATAACCGAGCTTCAAACGCATGAAGTAAAACTGAGAAACCTTTAAGGAAAAAATTTTAAATATGCAATTATAGTCAGAGATTTCAAAACTCCCTCTCTGTAATTGCTGGAACAAGTAGACAAAGAAAAAAAAAGCAACCAAACAAACAAAAAAACCACAAGACCTAAGCAAGATCATTAACCAACTTGCCCTAATTGACATTTATGGGACACTCCACACCAAAATAGCAGTATACAAATTAGATTCAAGTACACATGAATGATTCAACAAAATAGATTATTCACTGGGCCTTAAATCAAATTTCAATAAATTTAAAAGGACTAAAATAATAGTGTGTTCCATGACCACAGCCAATTTAAATTAAATATCAATAACAGAAAAATATCAGGCAAAAAAGTCCTAAATATATGGAAATGAAACAATACGGAACTAAATAACCCATGGGTTAAAATAAATTGCAAAGAAAATAAAATAATATTTTGAGCTTAAATTTGTGTAAAACTGTATATCAAAATTTTTGGAGTTCAGCTAATACATTGCTGCTAAGTACTGCTATAGCTTTAAATGATTAACATAATTAACTTAGAAAAGGAGAAATGGTTACCAACAAATAAATAATTAAATAAGCCCACAGCTTAAAAAATCAGGAAAAAGAAGAATAAATCAAACTTTAAATAAATAGATTGAAGGAAATAAAAAAGATAAGAGTAGAAATCAGCGTAATGGAAAACAAACAAGAATGGAGAAAATTATCTGAACTAAATCTTGGAAAGTTCAACAAAATTAATAAAGTTCTAGCTAGAGTGATCAAGGAATAAAAGGGGAGAGAACACACATTACCTGATTCAGGGAGAAAGAAATAACATTACATTTCTTAAAGACATTAGGAGGATAAAAGAATACTATAAACATTTCTTGGCAACAAATTCATAAGATTAGAGAAAATGGAATAAATCATGTAAATATATACAAATTCTAAAACCTGAGACACCCGAAGAAATAGAAAACTGCAATCACCCTATATCTACTTAAAAATTTAATTTGTAGTTAAATATTTTAAAGAAATAAACTTCAGGCCCAGTTGTCCTTTTCTAGACAATTCTACCAAACATTTAAAGAAGAAATAATGCCATTTTTTTTACACAATCTTTCAAGACTCGAGGAGGGGGAACGGTTCCCAACTCATTTTATGAGGCCACATTACATGACTGAAAACCAGACAAAGAGATTACAAGAAAAGGAAATTATCAAGCAATAGTCATCGTAAACATAGACACATAAATCCTTTAAAAAGGTTTTCAACTTGTATCTACCGATGTATAATACATCATAACCAAGTAGGATTTAGGAATGCAAGGTTGAGTTAACATTCTAATGCAATTCACCATATAAACAGATCATCAACAGATGTAGAAAAAGCATTAACAAAATTTAACTCACATTTATGATAAAAACCATCAACAAACTATGTATAAAGGGGAACTTCCTTAACCTGATAAAGTTAAGCCATGAAAAACCTCCAGTAAACATCACACTTGATGGTGAGAGATCGAATGCTTCCCTCTATGATCCAGAACAAGGCCAGTATGCCCACTCTACTTTTTTTCTATGTTGACTTGAAGGTCCTAGCCAATGAAATAAGATAACCAAAAAATGCTTACAGATTAGTAAGGGAGAAATAAAACCATATTAATTTGCAAGTCATAATCATGTACTAAGGAACGTACAAAAAAAAACTGGTAGAATTAATAACAGATACAGACCAACATATAAAAGTCAATTGTGTCCCCATATATTGACAATAAATAATTGAAATAGGACTCTAAAAATTATCATTTACAATAGCCTCAAATACATGAAATACCAAAGGATAGATTTAACAAAATATGGGCAAGATCTGTATTCTTTAAACTACAAGATTTTAAGATTCAGTTTTGATTAATCATCAATTGCCTCAAAGTAATCTACAGCTATGACACAATCCCAATTGGAATCTCACTAGGCTTTTTGCACAAACTGACATGCTGATTCTTAAAATCTATATGGAAATACAGAGAACCTAAACTAGCCAAAGCAGTTTTGAAAAGTTACAAACTTGGAGGACTCCATTCCCTAATTTCAAAACTTAATGTATACCTACAATAATCAAGAGACTGTGGGATTCGCAAAAGAATAGTCAACAGATGAAATGAAATTAAAAATAGAGTATCCAGAGAATATGCTCACACACATACATTGAAGGATGGTGCTGGATCAACTGGATATCTATTTGGAAAAATAAATGAACTGAAACCTTATTTCAACCAGATGCAAAACTTAACTTGAAATAGATCATTGGCCTAAAAATAAAGAAAAAAATTATAAAACTCCTAGAAGAAAACATAGGAGAAAATCTTTACAACCTTGGGGGTAAGCAAAAATTTCTTAGAACATGAAATGCACTAACTAGAACAGAAAAAAAGTGGTAAAATTAAATATGCTTAATCTTTGACAGACACCTTCTAGAATATGCAGTCAAACTACAGACTGGAGAAAATATTCACAATACAGACATATAATAAAAGCATTAAATTCAAAATACATGGAGAACACTTATTACTTCATGTTAAGAAGGCAAACAATCCAATAATAAGGTGGATAGAAGATTTAAAAAGGCATTTCATAAACCTAGATATACAGATGGCCTTTAGGCCCATTGAAACATCAACATCATAAGTCATCAGGAAAAACAAAAAAACAAAACCACAATAAGATAGCTCTACAAAACCCCTAGAATTACTCAAATTAACAGGGCTGAGAGTATTGAGACTTGGTAAGGATTCGAAGTAACTGGATCTGTTGCTTATAAAATGGTACAGCTATTTTGGAAAATACCTTGGCAGTTTCATGTAAAGCTAAACTTATAATTATCATTCTACTCAGCCATTAAATTCCTAAGAATATACCCAAGAGAACTGAAAAATACCTCCACACAAAGACCTTTACATGAATGTTCATTACAACTCTATTTATAATAGGGAAAATCTGGAAACATCATTTATGTCCATCAACAGGTAAAAGGATAAAAAACACTGCAGCATATCTGTAAAATAGTATACTCCTCATCACTAAAAGTGAACAAATTACTGATACATGCAATAACTTGGATGATTCAGAAAAAAAAAAAAAAAAAAAAAAAAAAGGCCGAGAGATATAAGCCAGACACAAAACCATGCATACCATTTGACTTGTTTTACTAGAAATTCTAGAATAGGAAATCTAATCTGCAGTGACCTAAAAGAACACTGGCTTCTGACCTAAAAGAACACATAGACCTATACCAGGAATGGTGGGGGTTGACTGCAAAGGAGGATGAGGGAATGTTTGGGAGTAATGGATATGTTCTCTATCTTGATTGGAGTGGTGGTGATATAGGTGTATACTTTTGTCCAAACGTATCAAACTGTACCCTTAAAAGGGGTGCATTTTATTGTATGTAAATTATACTTCAGTAATGTTTCACTTACTATAAAGTAAGTGAAAACCCACACTCCACATGTATCTATTTAAGGAATTATTACCGGATTTAATCTAGCTTCTTGACTTATGCTGCAGAAATGAATTTCAGAGATCATCAGGTGAGTTAAGCCAGCAATTTAAGGTAGGGAGAGAAGAGAAATGAGAGAAAATAACAGATCACGGATCCCCAGTGGAGGGTAAGGGGCTGAAGAGTGATAGAAAGGACTGATTTATAGACTACAATTTCCCATTATAGATTATAAATGCCCAGGTTTTACTTGAGTGTTGATCTGTGCAGGGGGAACATGGCGAGAGCAGGGTGCAGAAGCCACGAGGGCCCCAAGAGCAGCAGCAGGGCGCAGAAGCCGCTGGGAGCAGGAGCAGGGGGGCAACAGGGGAGATTTGACCTTTGAGCCTGCTTTTTAAACTGTTAATTATTCCACCCCTTTGCTAATGGCATGAGAGGAGTTCAGGTGTTTGCTGTTTTGATTGATTACCCCACCCATCAATCCCCTGGGTGGAGCCAATGATAATATCCTGGGAGAATTATCTGGAGCATCTCCTGGCTTCTGGGAGAAATCTTGCAAGGATTTTCCAGCAGCCATCTTGGGGTATTGATGTCCACATGGTCCTCTCGCCAGGTTCCAGATCCGTTTATTCATTCCCTATATGAAGACTGCTTCATTCCCCCCTGAGAGAGTTTACACTTTTATTCTTAACGGGGTGCTGAAGGGAGATGTTCATTTTTCTGTAACTACTTCCTGCTGGTTAGGGGCAGAAGGCCCTACCTGACAAGGTGTAAAACCCTCTGGCTATTCTATCTCGGTTGGAGGAAGATGGATCTGGAATCTTGAGGGAAGCTGGTTGAAATCCCCTTATGGCTAACAAGGTGTTGATTCTGGAAGAAATAAATTTGATTAGAATCTTGAGGATATATGGTCCCACTAAGAGGATACTGGACCACAAAAGTAGAAAAGGCCAGGTGCCTGTAAAGGCTGCATTTTCCCAAAGTTAGTGGGAAAGAGTATTTTTTCAGTTGCGTTGTGCTGTTGGTTAGCTCTAGAGAGAAGAGATTGCAATACACAACGAGGTTAGGGATAAATTGCCAATCTTAGTTTCTATGGTAGGAGAGGAATGAGAAGAGGCATTGCCCTTTTTAGTTAAGCTACAGGAAATGAAAACAGACAAAATTTCTTAAGGGGTGTCTGGTTTGCCCTTCTCCTCACAATAGGCATCTGGGCTAGAGTTAAAGGGAACAGTTGGCTTTGACATAGACACTACTTAGCTTTGTCTCTTGAAGAGGTATTTCAGGCCATCCAATAACTGGCACTGGTGTGTTTCGTCAGATGTTCCTGGTGAGCTGGCACCTTTTTGGGGGCATCTGGCTTCATTTGGGATTAGTGCACCAAGCTGGAAATTCCTTTAACTTTAATAGCTGTGAGAGTGATCAGAACTACAGAGTAAAGGTTTTTTTTTTTTTACTTTGGCTATAATTGAGAGAGAGACCTGTTTTCTTGCCAGGTTTTGATCAGAGCCTGGTTTCCAGGTCCTGGGTGAGGAAAGGTTGCCCATGGACCATCTCAAAGGGGCTAAGTTGAAGTGGGTCTTAGCCACCTCGTTTGCCATTTCCCTTCTTGTGGGAAATGCTTAGCCCTAACAGGATGGCATGTGGGTGAAGTTTATCTGCCAGTCCTCCCCCGGGTATCATCCCCGCATCTGTACAGGGGGCTTAAGGGGGGAGGATGGTTAAGCCTCCCGTTGTTTGAGTTATTAATTGCACACAGGGGGCAACTGCTGGTAACTTCTTTTGACTGTTTTCACCAGGCCCTGTCCTTCAAAAACCCATTTAGCTAAGCTGGTTAGGGTATCCCTCCCCAGATGAGTGGCTTGGTGAAGTCCATGAAGGACCTTTCACTGTACTGTTCCTGGCAGGTAGACTTGAGTGTCCTAAGCAAGCCACCTATTAGCTTCCAGGCTGAATCCCAGGCTAGCTGCCCTGGTTTGCTGATCCAGGGTATACTTTGGAATGTCAAGTACTGGTACAGGTGCTGGAACAAGGGATAAGAGGGATACTTGGGTTAGGCACATTCATTAACTACTTAGAAAATGAAGTTTACCAGGACTTTTACCATGTCCAATGTCCCTCTGCATATGATTTAGAATAGAAAAGATATCACCATAATCATCAGGCATATATCTAGAATAGGAGAGATACAGGTACAGTACTTCATATTAATGTACTACTCAATGCATAAGGTTTTACTCTGAGCTGTAATTAATAGATTTAAGTTCCAGGTTTGCAATACCTTACATGTTATCTCTCCATGGGAGCAGGCCATAGTGCCAATTGTGTTCTACTCACAGTACTCTAGTGCCTATTGCTCCACTTGGTATGTTCTTCATGCAGCCAGTATGCTGCATCACCGGTGACCCTAGAGAGAAGCTAGGAAAGTAGGTTCCAGTATTCTGCTGGCCTGTTGCATAGCACCCTTCGGCACTATGAAACAGTGCCAGTCTGGAGGCGATATCCTTTGTACATTTGGCTATATCGAGCCATCGTTGGCTGCTGCAGGAGTTTGAAATTGCAATGTAGTTTCCATCCACTTCAGGAGCACAACCAGAGATGTAGGAGACACCGTTATTGTTTTAGGGGTCAGTGACCAACCTAGCCAATAACTCAAATGGAGAGGAAACCTGCAGTGTATTGAAGGCCTGGTTTGAATGCACAAGAGAATTTGACAATGCTAAAGTCTATCTCTTGCTTTTTATACACTTTTACCATGAAGATGTTAATTAGCAGATATTTTACTTTAGCAGTAAAGGAAAAACAACTCTTTCCATTTTTCTTTAAAATGAAAAGTGAAGATTCCCAATGGAATCAAGATTATCTTTTGATACTACCACTTGAATATGCAGATTGAGGTGGCTTCTGACAGGTTACACTGCTATGAAGTTACTTTTTGCCATTCATATCAGTTTAGGCTTTTAGTTAGTAATGGCTTCTTGGAACTAGCCATTTAAATGTTTCAGTTTAGAGGATGCTTTACTACAACCACATGGACTGGTTAATTTACCTTAGATTACAATTAGCAACCAATGGAATTCACCTTATCCATTTAAAGAGGGCAGATTTCAAGGATTTTTTCTTCACTTGTTGATATTTGGCAACAGGATTATTAACCACCCTTATTTTAAGGCTGTTAAAAGGTTTAAATGGAGGAATTACAGAACAAACTATGATCTTTAATTCTCCAGCTTAGAAGATAGAGTTTCAGTCTGTCACACCTCATCTTTCCCCCACAGCTGTTGCAAAGAGAAGGCCTTGGGGAAAAGGCAGGTTAAAGAGCTTAGGAAAAACTTTTTCTTTTCCCAAGTTCTTATATTTAGATTTCTATATTACCTTTCCATCCTGCTTAGCCTAATTTGGGCTCCAGGAATAGATATTCACATGTAGCTCATCTAAGAATTTTCACTTGTTAACTTGATATCATCCCTATGTATGAAGTTATATATTGAACAAATAGGCAGACATGATAGTTTGACACAGAAATACAGGACTTACTGTTATAATTTTCATTCTCTTACAAAATAAGTTTAACTGTAAGATAACATTTAAAAGATTTCTTTGAAGATTCCTTTTAGTTACTCTAATTTGCACTGTGACCATGCAGTTTTGCACAATAATTTCATTCTTTAATTACTGGCTTATAATCAAAATGTCCCCAATGCTTTAATATAATTTTCCTTTGCTTTAGAACTTTATTTTTCACTTTAGCAGACCTTGGATGAGCAAGCCTAATTTTACGTATACTCGCTGAGGCTATTGAAGCCTCAGGGAAACTGATTTCTCTCATGAATTGCCACTTTTAGGAATCCCCAACAGTCAAGGCAGGAGGCCTCCTTCACTTCCCAGTCCTCGGAGATAACAGGACTCCTGCGGCCGCTGGACTGGAAGAGTGGACGTTCAACCCTGAGGGTCAAGAATCCCACTAGGCAGAAATTTAGTCCACATTTGGAGCCACGAGAGAAAGCAGGGTCACTAAGACCAGTAGGACAACAGACAGGGATGTCTCAAGTTTGCTTTCCCCTGAGCCATAGGGGCAGAAGCTGTTATGGAATAATCATAAGCAAAGGCAAGGGGTGACGCTAGGCTTGAAGTGATTATAAACAAAGGTATGTTCAATTTAAGATTTGCACTTATAATAGTAGACTTAGGCTAAATCTACCCAGTTATAATTTTAGTTATTATCCTTCTGCTGTTTCATAATTTAAAAGCATCTATAAATGATATTAACTCTTAGTTACAGTTTCTAATAAGTTTTTACTTTAAGGCAAATTGGGTACCTTTATTAATGAAGCCACAAGAATTTTATTAGTAACAACAAGTTTTCTGTTTTTCTAGCAGTTAAACCAATTCTACTTGTGATTTATACATCAAATCCACTTGCAAGGCAGTATTGACATTGAAAGACTCATTTTTAGGTTACCTTTCACTGTTATCCAATTTGTAACAGGTGAACCCCAAATCTGATTTCCTAGACACAAGCATACTGACAAAGTTAAACACATTTCAAAGTTGAACACATAGTTAAGCACAGATGAAAACAGAAGACAGAACTTTATACCCTTAGCATTTCTAGGAATGCTTTGATCTTAATTGATGGCACATGAGGTTTTTTATTTTCCAGGAGTTTAGTTACAGGTTTGGATCTTGATCTCTATTCACACCTTTTATAGGCACAACTGAGTTTAAACCGAGAAAGCTCTTTCTAACAGGGAGTTAATCGAAGTTTGAGGTGTATTTCCTCATTTCTTTAAGGAGACATGACATGAGGTTTCTGGCCCTCAGATCTATCTGTCCTCCTCTTTTACACTGGCCCAACTGGAATTCAGGGTCTTATACAGAGGCTGCTCTTAGCTATACTGTGGCCATGTGGACCAGCAGTAGGCAGAATTTCCTGATTCTTGCAAAGACACTTCTAATGGGAGTTTACTGGTGAGCTAGAGACCATGCCCATTATTCTAGGAAGAATGAAGAAGCACTTTTTAGTCAACTGATCTCACATCCCAGAGTCCAAGTCTGACTAAAACGTTCACCACTCCAAATTTGGAGGTGATGCTCTGGTTCCAGCATCATGAAATCCAGAGCCCGGGGCTTACAGGCATCCCTGTGGCCAACCTAGGTCTTGGGAGATGCCTGAAACCCTGACGTTCAGACCAAAGCACCCAAGCCGACTGGTGGAAGACAGAACAGTTGCCCCAAACCAAAGCATCGGAGATGATAAAGTCTCAGAAGACGTTTTCTGCTCTCTGAATGGATGGGCCCAAGGAATTTTCTTGGGGGCCATTCATAATTACCGCTCTGCTTCTCAGCACCCCTGCATTTCAGGGTCCGAGACTGACTGCACTGTTACCCAAACCGAAGCATCTGAGATAAATTTCAGAGGACGTTTAGGCTGCTCTCTGAGTCGAAGCACCCAAGACTTCTCATGTCTTGAGGGACATTCAGAGTTGTGTCTCTGGTTCCTGCCACCTCGGGAATCAGAGACCCTGCCGCCGGGCAATGTCGAGGTCGTTGTGGACTTGGGAGATAGACCGAACAGCTCTCAGGGTTGGTTTCAGACTGAAGCTCCCAAGCCGAATTGTGCTTCTTCTTCCTATTCTTACAGAGGCCTTAAAAAA
>JAQZBX010027125.1:0-21760 GCA_029593785.1 Cabassous unicinctus
GATATAAAATGGTGGGAATGTTCTTTTGGCAAATATGGCAGGGGAGGGTTACTTTTGTAGGGCATCGGGTGTGGGGGGATATGCAGGACAGGGCGCACCTGGGGCATGCCACTATGGAATATGTAAGTGCTCATCTTGTCATAGTGTGTTATCTCAGTGGGTGGAGACCCACACAATAAGAACAAAATATATTAAACTCCTATCCTGGGGAATCCTGCTTTGTTCTCAATTAGAGGGACAAGAATTTCTTGAGAACATAGGCAGTGCCTAAGAGAAGAAAACAGAATAACATGTCAAGCCTTCAATATTATTGGAAGTAACTATGAATCTTATTCTTCAAAAATTGAAACTTAGTGGTTACCATAGATTCCCAGGGGAGGTGGAGGGAAGAATAGAATAGATGAAACACAAGGCATTTTTAGTGCATTAGAATTGTTCTGCACGATCTTGCAATAACAGATACAGGACATTTTAAATTTCGTCAAAACCTATAAATGTGTACGATGCAAAACATAAACTATAATGTAAACCACTGACCATGGTTAGTATCAATGCTTCAATATTTGTACACCAATTGTAACAAATGTACCATCCACATGTAAAATGTTACTAACAGGGGAGAGTGGAAAAGCGGGAGGGCATTGGGTATATGGGAATCCCCTATATTTTCTATGTGACTTTTTTGTAACCTAAAGCTTCTTTGAAGAAAAATAAAAGAAATAAGACACTGGGGGAACATACAGAAGAAATTGTCACTGTACACACAAGATAACAGATCTTACAGTGATGAAAGACACAATGTATCAAAAAATTTTGTTTTATTTCAATTTTTTTATTTTTCAGTTTTGTATTTTGTTTTTCAATTATTATTTTATTCTTTTATTAATTTTTTTTGTTTCATTTTTGAAGACGTTTTGGATCACAGAAGGGTCACAACTGTGGCAGGGGAGGATTACCTGTGCAGTGTGTCAGTGATGGGTGGATGTGTGGGGAGGGGTACACCTGGGGCATGCCTCTAAGGCATATGAATATGTTCAAGTGTTCACAGGGCATTGTCTCAGTGGGTGGAGATTCACAAAATAACCAAAAGAATATTGAATTCCCATCCTGGGGAGTACTGCTACATTCTCTAATAGAATGCAAGAATCCCCCGAGTACATGGGCAGAGCCTGGAGAAGGAAGACAGACCCTTACGTCAAGCCCTTGATATTGATAATTGTACATGGGAACCTTTTCTTGTGAAATTGAAACTTAGCCTAGTATTATATATTGCCTAAGAGTTACCTCCTGAAAGCCTCCTTGTTGCTCAAATGCAGCCTCTCTCTTGGCCTAACTCAGCATATAAATGCACTACCTTCCCCCCATCATGGGACACGACTCCCAGAGATGAGCCTCCCTGGCACTGAGGGATTATTACCAAGCGCCAACTTGCAATGCATCCAGAAAAAGACCTTGACCAAAAGGGGGAAATATTAAATACAAATGAGTTTTTATGGCTAAGAGATTTCAAAGTGAGTTGGGAGGTCATTCCACAGGTTACACTTATGCACAGCTCAGCAGGATCTCACTGACTGCCACATAAACAGTGCCTCAAACAGTGGGGCTCCAGGGGTTCTGGAATCATCTAGACACTATATGCAGGGCAGACAAGTTCAGGAATTCAGCACCCTGTCAGTGGGCCTTATTTGGAATCTATGCTTCCCAGTGTAACAGAGTTAGACTCATTTGTAATTTTCCTACACCTGGCTCTTCTGCCCCCTTTATTTCAACCTGTAATTAGCACTATACTCATTAAATATGTGTCCCAGAGACTTAAATCTTTGGTCTGTTCATGTGCTGGTTGAGCCCTGAAACTCAACAGCGTTGCAACACCTACTCACCAGTTCATTGGAACTCACCCAAGACAACTAACAAGGAGATGATGATGGACAACACCCATCCCAGAAAAAAAAGAGTATTTGCAACTGCAAGCAACATAGTTCCATCCATCTGTCCCATGGGATCTAAGCCCCCTCTCAGAAACAGAGTGGGCATCACCATCCCAAAATGTTCAAGATTGGGGAATGAACAATGGACTAAAGTAGGTTTATTATTATTCTACTATAGACATTACTTTTCTAGCAGTGAAAGAACTTTTATCATTGATATAAAGGCATTGGCCACCAGAGGTTCTGAGGGGAGGGAGAGGAAAGAATAGGTATAACATGGGGGCATTTTCAGGACATTCGAATTGCCCTGCATGATACTGCAATGACAGATACAGGCCATTATACATTTTGTCATAACCTATAAAATTGTGTAGGGCAGAGTATAAACTATAATGTAAACTATAGTCCACAGTTAGTAGCAATGCTTCAATACGTGTTCATCAATTGTAACAAATGTACCACACTAATGAAAGATGTTTATGTGGGAAAATGTGAAAGGGGAAGGGCTGGGGCATATGGGCATCCCCTATATTTTTTATGTAATATTTAGGTAATCTAAAGCTTTTTTAAATGTAAAAAAATATTAAAACAATAATAAATTTAATTTTTTTTTTAAAAAAGACATCACATCACTCACTCCCTTGTCTTAATAAGAGTAATAAAGTCTTGGTCTTCACTACACTACCCTTGAGCCCTATCAAAACACAGCAATAGCAGGGAGGGTAATTGTTTAACCTGCACATGCTATAGATAAGTATCAATTAGATGGTGCTGTGAATAGGTAGGTAAATTAGTTTGAACTATGATCAGGAACCACAAATGAATAGTTTGCACACCATCAAGTAAAGGATAATTCAAAGAGCAACAGCAACACTTCCTCAGAGTATGAACTGATGGCTGGATGTCACTTATCAACTGAACTTGGACGTCAATATGAACCAGCCATGAAACCACCTGGCCTGAGTTATCAGACTACCCATAACTCCAGTCACAATAAACTACTCCTTCCTATATTCTTCCTAAAAAAGTGCTTTTACTGACAAAAATCACTCTACCTATACTTTTCCATTTCTGTCAATTTATCCATCCTTCAATGTGGACATTCAAGTGTTTTCTCCTCCATGAAGTTTTATCATTGCTTCCTCCAATCAAAATTAACCTTTTCCCCCTTTGCATCTCTATTTTATCATCTACCACATTCTGCCCTGTATCTTTTATGCATTCAATCAATAATTATTTATGCAACACTATATGCCAAGCACTATTCTAAGGATCTTGCCCTGTGGAGCTCATATTTTAGTGATTATACAAAGGACAAACAAAAAATTTAATTTCAAGAGCAACTTGATGCTATGGGAAAAAGTAAGCTAGGTAAGGAGTAAGATGAATAGAGTGAACCTAGTTGGGGGTCATTGAAGAACTCTGTCTGAGTTAGTAACATCTGAGCAGAGACCTAAATGTAGTGAGAAAGTGACCCACAGTACAATTAGGGGGAAAGCCTCCCAAGCAGAGAGAACAGGTACAAAGTCCCTAAGACAGGAATTAAATGCTTGACATATTTAAGGAACAGCAATGATGTCTGTGTTGCCTGTAGTGCTCAAGTAGAAGAGCAAAAGGAGATGAAGGTAGAAAGACAGGGACCAGATCAAGTAGAGACTTATAAGCCATAATAAGGGCTTTAGTATCTAGGACCACATCTCCAACCACACAGGCCATCTGATGTTTTACTTCCCATCAACCTTTTCTTTACTGAACTCCCCACCCTCCCTATGTGGTTCTGTTGAATATCCATCATAATGCCCTGCCTGTTCCCTGGCTGCAGAGTACATGACCTAAGTCATGTCAAGCATTGTCCCCTATCATTCAGTCCACAATGAGTGTATCAGGTGGCCATGTGATTCAAGTAGGGTCAGTCAGAATCCCCCCTTGAGATTTAATTTATGGACAACAGGAGAGAGGAGAGCTTTTTTCCATGGTATCATGGGTCATAAAGTCAATGCAAATCTAGAACTGTAAGTGACCACAATTCCCACCAAATTTGGACAGTCAGATCAAGAAAGTTGAGCCAAGAGTTACGCAGAGCCTGACTCATGATGACATTATTTGAATATGTGAATACAATTGTAACTAAAATGAGCTCAACCTCTAGATATTTCAGTTATTGAGGAATAAATTATTTTTAATTAATAATAAAAACAGTGAGTCCTAACACTCTAACTGAACTGTTGGCTCTGAAAAGGCAGGGGGTTTGTCTTATCTTTTTATCCCTCACAAAGCCAAACAGGTGCTTTGAACAAAGGTATGCTCAGTAAACAGAGATTAAATTCAATTGTTGAAATTCTATTCTCAGTTCAGTGATCACCCAGATGACCCCATCCTCAAAGAATCATGAGCAACTTCTCTAAATGTTTTCACATAGTGGCAAAGTGGTAAGAAAATGGATTATAAATTCAAAATGACCTGAGTATGAGTTCCAGTGAGTTCCAGGTCTGTACTAGTCAGGGCTCTCCTAAGGAACAGAACTAACTGTGTGTGTATGTGTGTATCCATATATATTCATATATGTATGGAAGGGAAAGAACTAACAGAGAGAGATTTATTATAGGAATTGGCTCACACAGACATAGGGATTGGTAAGTCTGAATTTCATTGGGCAGACGGCAAGAAGTTAAGAACTCTGATGAAGGTTTCAATAAATTCAATTAATTCTCCAGGAAAACCTGGCTGGCTAATGTGGAGATAGAAATTCTTCTTTCTTACTGCTGAAATCATCAGGTCTCCCTTTAAGGTCTTCAACTGATTGGATAAGATTTCACTCATTGCTGAAGGCAATCTCCTTTGTTGATTGTAGATGTAATAAGCCATAGATGCAATCAACTGTCTAATGATTTAAGTCCAGGAAATATCTTCACAGTAACAATCAAGTGAGTGCTTGCTTGACCAAACAACTGAATCTAGTCAAGTTGACACATGAGCTTAACCATCGCAAGCTCTGCACATTACTAGCTTTTAATTCCTTCTTCCATTACCCACTATAGCAATTTTGGCATTTTCACCTCATTTAGTGTAGATCTTTGCTTTCCCCACACTTTTTTTTCCATGCCAAGATTTTAAATCCTTAATCCCAAGAGACTGTTCCCAGATCAATAAACTCTCCATAAACCAACCTTATTTCCACCTTCAGGAATCAAGCATCCTCAAAATCCACTTCCCTATGTACTCTCCAGTTCTTGCTAACTAGGTCCTGCTGCTCCTTTGAGGTATCATCCCTTTCTTACTTTATCTACCCCAACAAGAACCTGATTGGGTTACATTGTGACTTAACCCTATTGGTCAGAAGGGGAAATAGGGGTAGATTCTGAGGGAGGTGCATGCTGTATTGTGGGGTATGAGGCTTCTGCATAGTCTTCAAATAAGAGTGGGACAAGTCCTCAAGTATGAGGACTCACAGTTCAGAGAATTCCGGGGGTTGGGTGATCCAGAACCAATATTCTATCCCAGCATCTGCTTTCTGGGCCCTCTCCTGGCACCAAGTGTCACAGGTTGGGTTCTCTAGGTAGCAGACTCTGAGAAGGAGACTAGCATGCAGGAATGTTATTATAAAAACCTGAAAATGGGAAGCAGAGAAAGCCAACCTGGGCAGAGGTAGAAGATGAACCACAATGCAGCCAGCCCTGCAGAGTGTTGGAGCTGGAATGAAACTTCAGAGTTGTTCCATGTTGAAGCAAGAGGACTGATTCTTTATACCCCAAATATCAATCAGTCATTGAATGTGGTCACTTTTGGAAGGGGACATGATTTGGGTAAGGCAATTCTCTTCAGCTGAGGCAATATCCACAGGGGTCTGACCTCTGTGGGGGCTTTCTGGCAGTGTACACAAAATTTGAGAAATGAGTATTTTCTTCTTAAAGGACAAATGGTGACACACCACAGTGTTTATCATGGAAACTATGCTAGCAGTGAAAAGTGAATTTTGTGATAGTGTTTTACAAATACATGCACACAAAAAAAATGTCAGTGCTTAACTATTGTACTTAAAATCTTTCAACTATAAAACCTTCAATTCAACCCAGAAGATTATGATGAAAATTAAATAAGATGAGCAATTTGAAGTGCCTGATGTCATGCCTGGCACTCAGTAAATGTTTGCAACCTAGATTTTTTAAAAATGATCATTAATGTTCCAAATTGAAAATCCACACATAAATCCAACATCATAAAGAGATGTATAAAGAATCTCATATTATAGAAATTCAATGATGTTTCTGGCTGAATGGATCAGGGTTCTAAATAAAAACAGGTGGAAAGAGTGAAGAGATTTTAATGAAGAGTCTGTTTACAAAGGAGGAGGCAGGGTAAAGGAAAAACTATAAGGTAGTGCAAAGCACCCTACTCTGAACAATAGCAGGAAGCTACTACCACCCCTAGGCTTGCTGTATCAGTCAGCCAAAGGACTGCTGATGCAAAATACCAGAAATTGGTTGGTCTTTATGAAGGGTATTTATTTTGGGGTAGAAGTCCACAGTTACTGGGCCATAAAGCATAAGTTTCTTCCCTCACCAAAGTCCATTGCCACGTGTTGGAGCAAGACAGCTGTCAACATTTGCCAGGGTTCACGCTTCTTGGGTTCCTCTCTTCCCAGGGCTGCATTTCTCTCTGGGCTTAGCTACTCTGTTTCCTCCACAAGGTCAGCTGTAGACTATGAGGCTTTCTAGGCTTTGCTTCTCTCCACAAGGCCAGCTGTGAACTCTCAGGCGAATGGCTCGTCTCTATCCCGGGGCCTTCTCTCCTTCCTCACCAGAACTCCAACATCAAAACTGCTCCCTCTGTCCTTTGCCATGCCTTTTATATTTGATTCCCCCACCTACCAAGGGGTGGGGCTCAACACCCTACTGATGTGGCCCAGTCAACGCCATAATCATAACTTAATCATGCCCAGATTAACAGACCAGTTTACAAGCATAATCCAATATCTATTTTTGGAATTCATAATTACATCAAACTTCCAAACTGCTACACTTGCTAAACAAGAGGAAAGAACAAAAGGTTACTGGAAAACAGAGTCTTACAGTGATAGGAGGCGAGTGTCTGACAGTTACTGTGGCCTTCAGCAGAGGACGGTGGACACCGTCAAACTGCCTAGTCAGCTGTAAAAGAGAGATAAATAGGGTAATAAATTGCCCCCAATCTCTTTCCTCTCATATTCCTATCTCTTGCTGGTGCCACCCATTGGCCAAATACAAGAAGTCAGAGAGTTTAAACATCAGCATCCTGGAGCACAAAAGAGAGGGGACCTGTAGAGACGAACAGAACCTATCCATCATAGTGACCTTCACAATTGCTTACTGCAATTTAGCAGACATGACAATGAGTTTTGGATATAGTTAGGCCTGTTTATTGGTTGTTTTTTTAAAGATCACATTATTAATACAATATTATTAACTTTGGTGAAAAGAGGTGTGAACAGTGGGCATTTTGGTTCCTCTTTTTGGCTAAGGTGTGGTTGAGGATTTTGTCCAACTCAAAAGGAACTGGGAAACAAGGAAAACAGGGAAGTGAAATAAAAAGCAGTAGCATATCTTTGAAAACAGGAGAGATGGGTGAAATTTGTAATGATTAGCCTCCAGAAAGGTGAGTTCTGAGTACATGCCTTGGCTCCTCTTTGTGTCTTGGTTAAGTGTTGTGGTGGTTTGAAGCTGTATGTACCCCAGAAAGAAATGTTCTTAAATTTAATCCATTCTTGTGGGTGTGGACCCATTGTAAGTAGGACATTTTGATGAGGCTACTTCAGTTAAAGTGTTACCCACTTCATTCAGGATAGGTCTTAATCCTATTACTGGAGTCCTTTACAAATGGAATAAATACAGAGAGAGAGAGAGAAAGCCATGGAAACAAGAAGCTGAAAGCAATGAAACCCAGAAGAGAAGGGAAAGACCAGAAGAAGCTGCCACATGCCTTGCCATGTGGCAGAGGAGCCGAGGATCTCCAGCAGCCAGTCTTCTGGAAGAAAGCAAAGCCTTGGTGATGCCTTGATTTGGACATTTTCATGGCCTCAAACCATAAGCTAATGAATTCCGATAGTTTAAGCCAATGCATTCCATGGTATCTGCTTTAAGCAGCCTAGAAAACTAAAACAAGTGGTTTATAACAACGGATGCTACAGAACTTGGCTTCATAGAGGAAGACTCACTGATTTTGAGAATCTGCCTGGCTACATCCCCAGAGTGTTCCCCCCACTTGACTTGGGGCTTTCTCTTCTTTTCAATTCTAGGGAGTGCAAATATCAATATCCATGGCATGCCCCTTATATGTTATCAAAACTCCATATACATAACCTTTTTAGAGTTACCATTGGCTCTGAAAATAACATAATGTAAATACTTGTAAGATGTGTCTAAAGTAGGTAGGGAAGGGAAGAGGGAGGATGGGAGTTTTATATCAGGGGGAAGGACTTTCTGTACAAACTCCTTCCTTAACAATAGCTATCCTGGCATTACCAAGATCCCCTACGGTCCCGGATTTAAGTCTTAATTGTGATTGAAATGTATGTCTTAGAGCAAAAGGTCCACAACCAGTGCCGTCCCTTTCCCTCAGCTAGTCAGAGATGCATCCTGGCTCCAGAAAAGCCCTGACAAGAGGTAATCCTTCCCCTCAGGGTGTCATTTTGACTTCAAAAGGCCTGGATTCATCAAAGCTTTCCCTTAAACTTTTGGGCATCATATTTCCCATCTATAAAACAAGGACATTGACCTATGTGTTTCTAAAAATCCGTCCATCTCTAAACATCCTGAGATGTGCTATTTAAACCATTGTGCTTTGCAATTTATATCAATAATCTTGTGATTGATGTTTGAAAATCTATACAACAGCACCACCTAGCAGACAAAAGGTAGTAATACTAACCACATATACAAAATAAAAATCACAAGGACAAAGTAATTATGTAGAAATGTCCAGGTAGTATTTCTTAAACTTTTGTAGTTTGTAGACCCATTGGAGACTCTAAAGAAAGTTGTGGATGCTCCAAGTCCCACCCCAAATTCAAAAGGCATATACGCGCTAAAATTCTGCATACAATTTCAGTGAATATATGGCCCTCCATATACCTCCACAATCTATCTTTGGGCTACAGTTTAAGAAGTTCTACTTTTTATTTTATCCCTTGCCTATTTGGGGATACTTAATTGTATTAGGGATGATGGGAGGCAGTGTCCTACTTTCCGTGTCAGAAGAGGCCACATCTTTCTTCCTACTCTTGGCGGGAAGGGCACCTGCTTGACCAATCATTTGCTCTAACTAGATTTTGATTCTTGACACGGTGCAGCAAATATACAGTGGAGGCTGAGAAATTGTTGAAGAAAGAATCAAAAGTCCAGCAATGTCAGTGTCCAGTGGCAGCAAAGCCAGGGGAAAGTTCCTACCTGACTTTTCTTTGTCTCTAATTCTCTCTACCCACCTCCTGTCCATTTCCATATCTGGTTCTCCAATCCCATCAGTTCTGTGAACTACCTGATATCCTCCCAATAAAACCCCTTTCTGCTTAAGTCAGGAGCTATTACTTACAATCAGGTAGCACCAAAGTTTTTGATTGACACGGACAACAAATTCTTATAGGTGACCAGAGAGGTAACTCTCATTCACTACAGCATATTTTATCCATTAGCTTAATAGCACATTAAAGCAAAAGACCAGAACCAATTAAAATTTCCAGAAACCACATCTTCTCTAAAGATGACCAAAAAATTGACAACCCATTACAACAGTATAATCCAGTTTTATAGGTGTCCTTCCCTCATCTAACACCTACACTTTCCTGTTCATACAGCCTGCCAGGAAGTCATTTCTTATTTTATTACTTTCTCCTACATTTAGGAAAAGAACTCCTAAATTCTTTTCGGGACAAGACGGGAACAAGAGTATATTCACATATTCACATAAGGGTTTCTGATGGTTGGCCAAGAAGAATTAAGGATCCATGGAAAATGTTCTTAGAAAAAATAAATTCTAACAGTAGAATTGATTTTTTAATTAAAATTGTAATATGAAAGAACCACCAATATTGAATATAGTTTTTTAAAAAAGAATAGCCCCTGTTTTTTATGTTTTACCTTTAAATTTTTATCTGTATCTTAAAATTTTTCTAGTAACATATATATGAACTAAAATTTCCTGTTTTAAGGAATTATATAATTCAGTGCTGTTAATTACACTCACCATACTGTGCTACCAGCACCACCATCTTCCAAAACTTTACAATCAACTCAAATAGAAATTCTGTACAAATTAAGCATTAACTCCCCATTCTCTACCCCCAAACCAGTCCCTAATAACTTACATTCTAGACTCTAACTCTACGAATTTGCTTATTCTACTTATTTCACATCAGTGAGATCATGCAATATCTATCCTTGTGTCTGGCTTAATTTAGCCCCTGTTTTTTCAAAGATCATTTCCATGATTTAAAAAATGAATCAAAACTTATCTGGGTATAGCTAAGACCATTTCCATATTCCAAATCATGTTGTTTAAGGAACAATACACTCAACTTGTAGCCAAGCGTACTTTGAAATAACGTGGTATAATTTTTCATACCCTTCCATTTAGTCAAACCATTCCTTGGTATCTGTCCAGTGAAATAATTTATAAGAACAATTTTTTGCAATTATACTATCACAATAGGCAAAAAGGGGAAAAAATCATACATATATCTAACAATAGGCAAACAATAAATGAAATATAAATTTCATTATAACAAATTAAATTGATTGAATATTACATAGACATTACAATGAATGAATTAGAAATCTGCACTAACATGGAGGAAATGTTACTATATAATATTAAGTAAAATAGAATAAAAGATTGTATTATACAATAAGAGAGACTCAGTAAAATTTATGTTTAAATATGGAGATGAAATAAAAGAAACATGAAAAAATAATAGCATTCATGATTTAGGAAGGTGAGATTTAATAATGATTTTTTCTTATTGTTATTTTCTTTATTGCTTTTATTAATTTCTTTATCAATATTCATTAAATGCCTGCTAGGCACTGTGCAAGAAACTCGGTGTATAAAGTTGAGTCTTTCCTCACCTTCAAGTTTATAGTCTAGGCACAGGGCAGAAAGAGGCAGACATGAAATCAAACAATTTTGAAACAATATAATTACTATAATATATGCAAAAACAATGAGGAAAAATCTACATCAAAAACTAGAAGTAGAAATGGTAGATATACATTTAACTTTTAAGGAAAATGCCACACTATTTCCCAAATTGGTTATGCCCTTTTATATTCCCACCAGCAGTGTGTGAGAATTCTAGTTCCTACGCATCCTCACCAACATTTGGTATGATCAATCTTTTTATTTTGGCTATTCTAATAGATGTTTAGTGGTATCTTATTCTGGTTTTAATTAACGTTTCCCTAATGACTAATGATCTTGAGTATCTTTTCATGTGCTTGTCATCTATATATCTTCTTTGGTGAAGTGCCTGTTCAAATTATTTGCCCAATTTTTTTTACTGGGTTGTTTGTTTTCTGTTTTCTTATTGTTGAATTTTGGGAATTCTTTATGTATTCTGGATACAAGTCCTTTATCAGAAATATGCCTTGTATTTAATACACAGCATCTATGAGAGGGCAATAATTATATAATAAGGCAAAAATTATATATTATTTGGTAAAAGTCCGGCTTGGCCATTTTTCTTTTTTGTGCATTGATATTTGATGTTATAAATCACAAACTGGAGAATAAAGAATAAAATTGACCTACATCTTAGATCCATTACCTATTTGCAATAGACATAGGGATAATTTAAATAATATATCATCATTCAAACAGCAAGTTGACCCTGTTTTAGGGAGTGAGGAGTTAGGGAGTGGGTTGGACAAAGAACCCATCTTTATTTATTTTCCTCATGATTTAATCATATAGTAATTGTCTTGCCATTAAATATCTTTTAGAATGATAGAAAGGAAATGGTGTCTTGAGAAATTCCTAAGAACAGCAAATTGAGCACCATTTTGTGGATTTTTCTTTATGCTTACCAGATTATATTAAACTACCCAGTCAAAACATGCCTAGTTTAAAATAACCCATGCCCAAAATTACATTGACTAAATAAAGGTCTTCTCTAGTTATCCATTCACTTATATAATCTCTAAGAGAAGACTTAATTTCATTTCCTAAACATCTGTACTTTTATAGAAGTAAATGGTAGATTCTTGTGCCTGAAAGCTAATTAAAACATAAAGGATATTTCATATACTAACCAAAAGATTCTGCAAAACTATGGAAAACTTTTAATGTATACTAAATTGGAAACCTGTTTCCAATACTGAATGACCATGACAGACTGGAATACATGGCATTTACTTTTTACCGTTACAATGGACATAAACTCCAAAGCCCTATTTCCTCCACAAATTGCCCTCTTCCTTTTTCATTACCTATGAATGCACAAACATATATGTGCAGGTTTGTATGTATATATTTATATTATTCTAAGTTCCAGCTTTCATTTTGATTAATAAAACTAATTTCAGCTTTTTTCAATTGGCAAAATGAGAAATTTCTGAATTTATTTAAGAGAATCAAATATATTAATTTTATGTCATTCTTTTTTTCTTTTTTTATTCTAGTGACATATATTTGACCTAAAATTTCCTCTTTTAACCACATTAACATATACAATTCAGTACTCTTAATTACATTCACTATGTTGTGCCACCACCACTACCACCATCCATTACCAAAACTTTACAATCAACCCAAATACAAATTCTGTACAACTTAAGTAATAACTCCTAATTCCCTATCCCAAACCCAACTCCTGGTAGCCTAAATTCTAGATTCTGACACTATGAATTTGCTCATTCTAATCATTTCATATCAGTAAGATCATACAATATTTGTCCTTTAGTTTCTGGCTTATTTTACTTAACATGATGTCTTCAAGGTTCATCCATGTTGTTGCGTGTATCAGGACTTCATTTATTTTTAATACTGAATAACATTCCATTGCATATATATATATACATCAAATTTTGTTTATCCATTCCTCAGCTGATGGACACTTTGATTGCTTCCATCTTTTGGCAATTATGAATAATGCTGGTATGAACATTGTTGTACAAATATCTGTTCGAGTCCCTGTTTTCAATTCTTTTGGGCATATAACTAGCTGGGCTATATGGTAATTCTATACTTAGCTTTCTTAGGAACTGCCAAGCTGTTTTCCACAGGGGCTGCACCATTTTACATTCCCACTGGCAATGAGTGAGTGTTCCTATTTCTCCATATCTTATCCAAATTTGTTATTTTCTGTTTTTTAATAGAAGCCATTCTAGTGGGTGTGAAATGGTATCTTATTGTGGTTTTGATTTGCATTTCTTAATAGCTAATGATGATGAGCATCTTTTCATGTACTTTTTAGCCTCTTTAGAGAAATGTTTATTCAGGATTTTTGCCCAATTTTTAATTGGGTATATGGTGTGAGATAGGGTTCCTCCTTCATTCTTTTGCATACAGAGATCCAGTTCTCTCAGCATCATTTATTGAATAGACTATTCTTTCCCAGTTGAGTGAATTTGGGGGCCTTGTCAAAAATCAGTTGGTCATAGATGTTAGTCTATTTCTGAGCTCTCAATTTGATTTTTTGATCAATATATCTATCCTTGTGCTAGTACCACACTGTTTTTACCACTTTAGCTTTTGAATATGTTTTAAAGTCAGTAAGTGTGAGTCCTCCAACTTTGTTCTTTTTTTCAAGATGGTTTTGGCTCCTTACCCATCAAATAAATTTGATGATCAGTTTTCTCATTTCTGCAAAGTAGGCTATTGGAATTTTGATTGGGATTGCATTGAATCTGTAAATCATTTGGGGTAGAAATTGACATCTTGAAAACATTTAGTCTTCCAATCCATGAGCTTGGAATGTCCTACCATTTATTCAGATCTTCTTTGATTTATTTTGTCAATGTTTTGTAGTTTTCTGTTTATAAGCTGTTTACATCCTCGGTTAAATTTATTCCTAAATAAATGAATCTTCTAATTGCTATTGTATATGGATTTTTTTTTCTTGATTTCTTCCTCAGAAAGAGTTTAAATCTGATGGTCAGTTCCTCTCTTTTATTATTGATTAGATTTGTGTTAAGGCTTTTCTTTGATGCTTGATTCAACTATTTCTGGACTTTTAGAGTAGCCTGTGTTTACCTGTTCAGATTCTCTGAGCTCTTCTGAATGTAATTCTATTTTTTTAAGAAGTAAAATTCATTATTTAACATACATTTCTCTGCTGCAAAGAAATATATATATATATTTTTAAGATTTATTTATTTTATTTATTTATCCCCCCCTTGCTGCTTGTGTTGCTGTGTCCATTCGCTGCGTGTCTTCTCTGTGTCTGCTTATCTCCCCCTTGCTGTGAGGTCTTGCCGCATCAGCCCACGGCGCAGCGCGAGCCGGCCTGCCCTCACAAGGAGGCCTCACAAGGGGCCTCTCATATGGTAAACGGGTGCTCTATCCATTGAGCCACACCCGCTTCCTGCCGTGAAGCTGCTGCATCAGCCCACTGCACCGCTTAGGCTGGCGTGCCCTCACAAGGAGGCCTCGGGAAGCAAACCCGGGCCTCCCATATGGTAAACGGGGGCTCTATCCATTGAGCCACACCCGCTTCCCAGAAATATTTCTTTAAAGCACATTTAAAGTGTCCTTTAGTTACGTCTTGCAAAATCATTCAGTTTTACAAGTAGTAAAACTAAAGGGCTATTTCTCTTTACACATTATTTTTTTCTTAGAAAAACAATCTAAGGATGCTCTAAACTGACTTTAATAGTTATCAGGCCTAACTTTGTCTCTTTTTGTGAGATAATTATAAATATGAATAAAAGAGGCAAGGAATTTTAAATCAAAAGTTTCATTTATACACTATTAGCTGACAAAAGAAGTCTGATGTAGGATAGCTGTCTTCCACTTAACTTTTTCGTTTAAGACTATCTGAATTTCCCAAATATAATTAAAAGATCCAGTCTGAAGAACTCAATAACCTCTTATAACATTAATAAGTATTTCTTCTTTTGAAGACTTATTGGGAATATTAACAATGCTAGTATCTGACTAAAAAACAAACACAATACAACGTTTACCCAAGAGACATGTTGGCCCCCTGCTTGGAACCCAGCTGACACTATGAGCACTACTGAAAGCTCTGATAGGCTTTGTGCCTTTCATTAAGAGGTTTCATACCCTGAATATGGGCAGACTTTAGTTTAAGTAAACATTAATATTTAGTTCTGAAATCTGAGAACACAATCCTTAAAATAAAAGTCACAAAATTTTCTTGTTTTATAGTGATCCAGTATATTAATTCCTCCATATTAAACCTAACTTTCCAGACAAGTAAAAATTATATTTACTAAAACACAGAACTTTTAAAACTCATATTTGAAAAGCAGGCTACAATGTTATATCTAAGCTGCACAGAAGATCCCAGTGATCACTAGGAAATCTGCCACAGTCCAGTTTTTCCAATCCAAGAGGGTTCAAACTTCGAAGAATAATGTGGCCCACTTCTGTTTCTGCTCTGAAAAATATTCAATCAAAACGAAGGTTACAAGTAACAGGTATTCCAAGATTAGGGTTCATTTGCATATCCCATGTATTTTGGCAATGCTCAGCCTTGCCCCAAAACTCCCAGACATCCAAAATATTGTTGGGGGCAGGGGGGAAGAAAAGAGACAAAATGTTGTTGGGAATACCACAACATTTGGTAACTTCTTGATCCCTTAAATTTGTATCTCCTGCAAATATAACTGTAGCTGACTCTGGAGCCTCTTGCATTTTCTTTAAAACCACTTTTAACTGATTGATTCATTCCTTAGCATGCCCTCTGGTGCTCTCCAAATGGGAAGTCATAAGGTAAAGTTCATTTCCTGACACACTCACTTGCACATACAAAAGATTTCTCATCATTTTGGTACTTGGAAAAGGAATAATCTCTTGGCTTTTTAATTTCACTCTTGATTACTTCAACATTATAGCTGTAAAATATCCTTCATGGCCTATAATAATCTCAGAACTACTTGCTCTTTTCTTTAGATAACTATAGAATGGAGGAATAACTTTCTGTAGAAATAGCACATCTGGGCTCTACAAAGCTAAGTAAGAACACACCCTTTGAGCCCTCTCTTGCAGGTTTAGATCCAATCCATCAATATTCCAGGTAATTAAAGAAAATATACTGCCATCTTCTTGGTAAATGTTTTCAGATGAGCTGATTTTAGAACAAGTGGAATCAGTTGTATCTTCATTGCTTAGGTCAACACAAGTCTCAGACTCAGAAGGGGTCTGGGAACAGCTTTCCAAGGCACTCTCATCCATGCACGGCTCAAAGTAGGAGTTGAGCACTCTGAAAAGCAAAGCCACAAGAATGGGGTTTGTGCGCTCCACCAACCAAGATATAGAACAGGAAGTGAGAGAAAGCGAAACTGTACTTCCATTTCCCAGTTGTTCTCTGCCAGGTAGCACTGAGCCATGGCTGTGTTGCAATCCAGGACCGACGCAAACTCCACACACGAGTCACTGCAAGTGATTCTTGCCCTAGATATGTGGTGCAAATCTTACAATTACCTGTTTTATATGCAATTGTTTCATCTCCAGAAGAAAGCTTCCTTTCCTGTTCCTTCTCAGGGAATCTTGCTCTGTTCTGTTTTTGTGCAGAATTTTCTCCTTAGCTCCTATGACTTGTTTAAATTCTCGGAGTGTCCCCTTTTCATTACTTTTCAGTTCTGAGACCTGTCCTGTCTTACAGCAGTTCAGTTCCTCCCCCACTTCCCCCCCTTTTTTTTCTGGTGAGGATTTTCTGCCTCTGATTTCTTCCTTATTGTGGTATCCCACCCCAGGAGCCAGATGGGGTCAATCCCTAAAGGCCTGTTTTGCGTTTAGGTACTCCAGCAGAGACTGGATTGAGTGTGTGCACCTCTTGCCAACAGTTCTGCCATGGTCTCTTCTATCCCTGGGGGCATTTTTGTATGTGGCACTCTTCAGTTGCTTGTGTTCTACCCTAGGTCTGTGAATACTTAAAGTGGTCCCTGTACCTGGTAATGTGTGATGTTCTTATTCATTGCTGTGAGTGGGTCTATGGTCTGCATCAACTACAGGAGGGACCTGGGCCGTATTGCTTCTATATGGCTCCCAAGCTGCGTGGGACCAAATTGGGGGGGAGGGGGGCGGTTAGGTCTGGACTGACGAGTCATTGATGCAAATCTCCTACCTGATTTTTTCTTTTTCTTCAATTCAGCATTTGTGGAGTCTTTCTCTAGTCTCTATCATACTCCAGAGTTCCAAGCAAGTGAAACTGTCCTTTTATTCGTTGTTTTTTTTTAAACAAATCAATTTTATTGGTACATACTAATAAAGCATACAATCATTCAAAGTATACAATCAGTGGTATTTGGTATAATCACATAGTTATGCATTCATCACTCCAATCATTATTAGAGCATATTCATTATTTCAATAATAATAATAAAACAAATAAACAAAATTCTTCACCTCTCAGTCTGTTTCCCCTGCTGTACATAGCTGCTATTTCTGGTTATTCTGAAGGGAAACTTTTCCAGGAGATGTCTTATATAGCCATGTTGATTACATCATTTAGACTGTTCAACACAGCCTATAAACCATTCTTGATATGAAATTTATATCTGAATATTTGAAAATATTTATCAAACATTGATACATTTCAATGTCCATGTAAAAGTTTTATCTTCAATTAATTATATATGTAGATACATATGCGTGTTTTGAAATATATATATTTAGAAAAGAGAGAACTAAGAAAAATATCTGCAAGAACCTATCTCTATTATTATATTGTGCTCAAAGGCCTTGATTTTATTTCATACAAAAAAGTAAGTTAAGGATATTAGTAAATAAAGCATTTCCTACTGTAGCAGTTTGGTATTGTTTATGAATTCCAAAAATAGATATTGGATTGTTTGTAAATTGGTTTGTTCCTCTAGGTATATTAGATTGTATTGGATTCAGAGGTTTCACTCTTACTTGATTAAATTATGATTAAGGCTTTGATTGGGCCACGTCAGTAGGACGTTGAGTCCCTGCACCCTTGGTGGGCAGGGACTCACAGAGAAAACTACATGGCAGAGGAGTTACTTGGAATTTTTGAGCTGGAGCCCTGGGAAGTAAATACACAGAGAAGCAGATATGTGAGGAAAGAGAGAAGGCTCCATTAGACACAGCAGCGGCCCCAGGAAGAGAGATAGCCATTCGCCTAATAGTTTACAGCTGACCTTGTGGAAAGAGCAGAGCAGCTGAGCCCAGAGAGAAATGAGTCCCGGGAGAGAGACGAGACTTATCCCAGCCCACAGCTGATATTGGAAGATGCTGGGACCATGGAGCCTTAAGAGGAATAGGAATCCTGAACCCTTGCAGACGTCAGCAGCCATCTTGCTCCAACACGGAACAACAGACTTTAGTGAGGGAAGTAACTTATGCTTTATACCCTTGTGTCTATAAGCTTCTACCCCAAATAAATACCCTTTATAAAAACCAACTGATTTCTGGTACTTTTCATCAGCACCCCTTTGGCTGACTAATACACCTACTAACTTTCATTTTAATTTAGAATATGCATTTCTGCCAAAAAGTGTCAGTTGCCTAAAGAAAAAGTACACAGATGGAGAATCCAGGAAGGGTTAAGCTGAGCACACTCAGTCTGTTCTCCTAAAATAAAAAAACCCAGTAAGTCACTCTTCTTGCCTTTCTCAGAAACTCTTTCTTCCAACCATCTCTGAAGGAATAGTCATTAATAGTCCTTAATAGGAATTCCTATTAAGGAATGTATTTAATTTACAGTGTATTTAATGAGGCAGCCTTAGCACAGTGTCATGAGATATACAAAGTATATACAAGCTAAAATCTACAGACCTGTCTTCTCAGGTGGAACATCTTCACAAATCTAGTGCTGTAGTATGACAAAGTAGATCAACCCCATCAAACAGCTTTTCCTTGGGACTGGTTATTCTGGTTTCTTCCTCTTCATAACCAACAATTCTTTCTGCCTCTTTGCCTTTTCTCTCCTAAGAAATACATCCTCTCCCACTGCAGAGCTTCTGCTTGGGAACACCTGCCCTTGCAGAAGTAATGAGAACACTTGATTCCTTCCCTCCAGGAGGAATAACACACTCAATTGCTGATTTCAGAAGGACCTAGTATGCTTAACATCACTCTTCCTGGATTCTTTTCAGAGTGGACTAGCCTCAAGATGCAAATATTCTCTTCCTCTGCACTTGACTGTGTAGCCTGTCTCTGTAGATGAAGGCTAGAGGATTTAGTTCAATGGAGGACAGATAATTTGTACTAGAAAGTCTGTGCGGCCATGGATCTGAGCCATGATCTCCACTTCAACTTTATTAGCAATAAAGCCTAAAGTTTGATCTCTTTCAACTTCATCTTATTCCTTAACTGACTTTGAACTTAGTAAATCAAGAGGTGTGAATATTATCCTTAAGCCCAAAATTATATTTCTAAATACCATCTTGTTAACGACTACCAAATATACCAGTGTAGGCCTCATCATCTTCACATCCTTATTCCAATGGGGCTTGCTGCATCACTGTACACATAGTATACTTCCTACATATTATGAGAGGATTCAAGATAATCTCAGGACATATTCCACTATAATATAAACTTCCTGAAGGCAGGGATTTGTCCATTGCTACACCTAGAATAGTGTCTGTGATATACTGGGTACTGAACAATTATTCATTGAATAAATGAATGAATTTTAGGGACCTACTATATGGGAATGCCCACTGTGTGTTAAACACTATTAAGCAGATAAGATTAAGTACTTATATTTGTGTGTGTTCATAGTTTTCCAAGCACTCTCTCATTTGATCCTCCCAACAACCCTGTGAAATACAGGCAGGAAAGATACTATTTCTACTTTTCAGACACGGAGATTAGAGGTCCAGAAATGTAAGCAATTTGCTATTTTCAAATCTTATGTTGGAGCTGAGCCTCATATGCAAGTATTTTAAGTCTAAGTCCAGAGCTTTTTCTTGATATAAAACGGTACCTCTTGTAACAATAAGTCAATACATCACTAAATAGCCTCTATTTTTAGCATTCCCACCATCTCTATTGATTTTTTCAGCTCTCTTTTTTATTTTGAATATATATTTTTATTTTTAAAGAAGCTTTAGATTACACAGATGTTACATCAAAAATATAAGGGATTCCCATATACTCCTCCCCCTCTCTGTCCCACACTTTCCCACATGAACATCTTTCATTACTGTGGTACATTTGTTACAGTTGATGAATACATATTGAAGCATTGCTACTAACCATGGACTATAATTTACATTGTAGTTTACACTTTGCACCACACTATTTTATAGGTTTTGACAAAATGTATAATGGCCTGTATCTGTCATTGCAATGTCATGGAGTACAATTTCAATGTCCCAAAAGTGCCCCATGATATACCTGTTCTTCCCTCTCCTTTCCCTCAGAATCTCTGGTGGCCACTGCCTTTATATCAATGATACAAGTTCTCCCACTGCAAGAACAGTAATGTCTATAGTAGAGTAATAATAAACCTACTTTAGTCCATAGTTCATTCTCCAATCTTGAGGATTTTGGGATGGTGATGCCCACTCTGTTTCTAACTGAGAAGGGGCTTAGATCCCATGGGGCAGATGGATGGAACTATCTTGCTTGCAGTTGCAGATACTCTGTTTTTTGGGATGGGCATTGTCCATCATCATCTCCTTGTTAGTTGTCCTGGGTGAGTTCCAATGAACTGGAAAGTAGGTGTTGCAACTCTGCTGGGTTTCAGGGCTCTACAGGCACATGAAGAGACCAAAGATTTAAGTCTCTGGGACATATATTTAATGAGTATAGTGCTAATTACAGGTTGAAATAAAAGGGGCAGAAGAGTCGTGTAGGGAAATTTTAAATGAGTCTAACTGTTACGCTAGGGAGCATAAATTCCAAATAAGGCCCACTGACAGGGTGCTGAATTCCTGAGATTGTCTGCCCTGCCTATAGTGTCTAGATATCTCAAGGGCCCTCAGGAGCCTTGCTGTTTAAGGCACTGTTTACTGTGGCAGTCAGTGAGATCCTACTGAGATGTGCATAAGCATAACCTCTGGACTGACCTCCTGATTCACTTTGAAATCTCTTAGCCATAAAAACTCATTTTTATTTAATATTTCCCCCTTTTGATCAAGGCCTTTTTCCATATCTACCACTAGTTAGCACTTGGTAATAATCCCTCAGTGTCAGGGAGGCTCATCCCCTGGAATCATGTCCCATGCCAGTGGGGGGTCAGTGGTGGGGGGTGGGGATGGGGTGAAGGTAATGCATTTATATGCTGAGTTAGGCTTAGAGAGAGGCCACATTTGAACAAGGAGGCTTACAGGAGGTAACTCAGGCAATATATAATATTAGGCTAAGTTTCAACTTCACAAGAAAAGTTTCATAAGTATAACCATCAATATCAAGGGTCTGTCCTCCTTTACTAGGCACTGCTCATGTACTTGGGGGATTCTTGCCACTCTATTAGAGAATGTAGCAGGACGTCACAGGATGGGCATTCAATATTCTTTTGGTTATTGTGTGGGTCTCCATCCATCGAGACAACGCCCCATGAACACCTAAACATATTTATATGCCATAGAAGCATGTCCCAGGTGCACTGCTCCCCATACATCCCATGACCTACACCCCACTCCAGTGATCCTCCCCATCACAGTTGTGACCCTTCTGTGATCCAAAACCTGCTCAAAATCAAA
>JAQZBX010027126.1:0-28542 GCA_029593785.1 Cabassous unicinctus
AAAAAAAAAAAAAAAAAAAAAGGCAAACTAGCAACTATGAATATTAGGAAGGGCCAGGAGCACATTCTGTGAAATATAAAGAAAGATGAAGATTATAACTGGTGAACCTACATGCTGATAAAAAGACTTAAAATGGGTCTGGAAAACAAATTATTAATTCTATTCTACGTATAAGAACAACCTCCATAAGAGAGACAATAGCCACAAACAGGTAGGTACTGACTTTAATTCTTCTGTCTCCTGAAAACAAACCTTTTTTATTTGTTAATTGGATTATAATAGGCACTATTTTCTGAACTAAAACTCAGGAAATATGGTCGAAGGATTTTTGTCACTTCAGAGTGAACATCTGGCTAAGGGAAAATCTGGTTAAATAGTTAGACATTGAATCATTGTTGGTTTACAAATGACAATAGTGAAAATCAGGACTTTACCATAAAATCTTTATTAAGGAAGCTGCTTAATTATTTAGTGAAATATAAAATTCAAGGTAATTACTAGAGTAAATTGTTAGCAAGATGGTTTTAAGAAAAAAAAACAAATCTTAAGTTCACTATAAAACTTGAGGAGGAGAGCAGATGTAGCTCAAGTGGCTGAGCACCTACTTCCCATGTACGAGGTCCCAGGTTCCATCCCCGGTACCTCGTAAAAGCAAGCAAACATACAACAACAACAACAAAAAACCAAGTCTCATTAGGGAGCTGATATACCTCAATGAGTGAACACTTGCTTCCCATGTATAAGGTCCTGGGTTCGATCCCTAGTACCTTTTAAAAACAAATAAACAATTGAAAAAACCAACTCTCACTGGGGAACAGGTGTTGCTCAGTAGTTGAGCACCTTCTTCCCAGGTACAAGGTCCTGGGTTCAATACTCGGTACCTCCTAATATGTCTTAAATATTCACATTACAACAGGATTCTTAATATGCCTGTTGACATAAATGCTTTATGGATGTTCTAACATTTTTGTATCTTACATTCCATCAGTCTATCAATAACCTGTATCTTACCATAATTAAAATAAAAAAGACCACTTTTCCTAGAAAGATATTTACATACTTATAGGAATTCATTTAAACTATAATTCAAAATTGATTTTTAGTACATAAAAGCCATCATAGTCCTGAATCCCACTAAAAATCTACTTTTGTAATAAAAATTGCATGCCATCAATTCTCCATCTAGCACCCACTGAGGGATATGCAAAGAAAACGCGTTAAGCTGCTCCTGAGTATCAGGCAGCATGGCAGACACTCTGCGTAAACCAGCTTATCCGCATCACAATCAGGAAGCAAAGGCATGGCTGGAGTGATTTTGCAGGCGATGAGTGAGGGCTCTGGAGTCAGGCTTCCAGGGTTGGAACTGGGTTCTGCCCATCAAGTCTCTGACCTTGGGCAAGGCCGTCGTCTTTCTGCTCCTCATGCACAGAAGGAGGACGGTTACAGGACCTTATCAACCGTATCTCAGCAGGCAACACCCTGGAAGCCGTGGCTGGCACAGGGAGCACTGCCCACACCCCAGGCGGCCCCTCATGAGCCGCACGGCGCCCGGCAGGATGGGGAGCCCAGCTCAGGCTGAGCTCAAAGGGGCATCTTCCCACCGCGTCGCACTGTGCTGAGAACCACTGCCTCTGGTTGCTTCTAACTGCTTGATATGCAGAAAGAAGAAAGCGCATTTGTCCCTAACACAAGGAAACGTGCTGTGTCAAAGGAACTTTTCTAAGGCCAACACTGAGGAAAGTTTCTTTTCTGTCACCTACAGAATTTAACTATATATATTCTTAAAGAAAAAAGAAACACAATACTTGAGAAGGATATATCATTTGCAGTCAATATATATGATCATTCAATTAAAAGCAAAATCGTTTCTATTTAATTTATTGAGACACTGCTAGACCTAAAGTACAACAGAGATGATGTCACTTTAGGATTGGAGTTATGTTGGTTGCATTAACTTACTAATCATATTGTTCTTTTGTTCATGAAATAAATGTTTACCAAATGTCGAATTAAAGGCTACTGATTAACTGTCACTTCCCAATACACTGGATTGAGTGTAATTAACCAGCCCATGGTAAAATAATAGGAGCACCCAAGGAATGACAAAACATCCAAATACCCTTGATTGTTACTCAAGGTGATCAAAATGGTTGAGAATTCTTTTCAACATGCCTAAATCCCAACAGCTAATTACAGAATAGCTTAGTTCACCTACACACAAGCAAATCACCTCAAAAATGCTATATGAATTACCACAAGCTACTTGACTCAGCTCCATAATATTTACCCACTATCTGATAAACTTAATTTTTTGTACCACTGTAAAGTCTACTACATGTTAAAAGAAAAGGCAATAAAAAGTGTTATACATGAAGATGTAAATACTAAGGGGACAGCCAGGCAAATTCCAAAATGAACGAAGGAGAAATCACCTTAAACCCTTCCGGGCTTCCATGATTTAATGCTGGTTTCCACATGTGAACCAACTCACACTTCGAATATAAGGCACTATAACTACAAAATGCATAGATGTTCAAAATCAGTTTTCAACACCACAGCCATAAGTCTTACTTTCCTTAAATAAATAATTCTCGATTGTAAATAACATCACTGGTAGAAAGAAGTTCGCATATAAAGAATCCTGTTATAACAAAGCCATGTCTCTAAGACTGATGCTAGGAAACAACATCTGAATATAAAACCGCAGTGCTAGAGCTAACCTTGTAAGACCGCCTGGCCCACTGTCACCAATCAGCGAAACCAGCAGGGCCTGGGTGCCCACTAAGTGGGACTTACTGGGCCAAGCACGTTCCACAGCCTACTGCATTTAGTCTAAACAATTGGGCGAGGTAGTTGTTACCACTACAATTTTATATTGGTGGAAACTAAGGCACAAAGAAGTTAATAACACACCCAAAGTTGCACCAAAATAAATGTAAACGAAGGGTCTGAACCAAAGTCTGCCTGACTTGAAGTCCACAAATGTAAAAACTATAATACAGATAAAAATATACATACATTATGCATGAAATCAGCCATATTAGAAATATTTACTTTTTACATGGACTTGGATATGTCACTAGTTGGATCAAACATGAACTACATATAGGGAAAAGTTGATATTAATAAATGCTGCACTAGTCTTATGTCACGATAACAGCAAAATAAAATAACACCATTATTTAAGATAGAAATAACATAACTGTTAACTGCAATCCTTGCAAATCAACTTTATCCTAGGAATTTTTTTCTGACAGGATTTCAGACAATTCAAACCATGAGGATACGGTAAGCGCTAACATTTTCCTCAACTGCATATTATGATTATTATGTCACATTTGGGAAGAATTTATTATTCAAGGAAGGTACCCCTTCTTGGTTATAAGAATATAAATGTCATGGGTTGGGGTTTTTTTGTTACTTTGTATAAATATATATCTGCATTAGCCCTGAAGAATCTTTTCTTAGCACTTCAAGGACAAAAGGCAAATATTATGATATTTTACACAGCACTAAATATACCATTCATGATCTATGAGTGTAAAAAATATCAGCAACTATAAATTTTAAAACAACTTACCAGACAGTTGTTTCCACTTGACTGTCATTGAGCTGCCGATTGTCCAGTTGGGCAAAAAGTGGAAAAAGCACTTGAATCCCTCCAATCGAATGGATTGCGCTATGAATTGAATGTGTTACTATAGCTTTCACATCCTACACACAAAAACAAAAAGATTCAGTAAGCTTTTATTGCGTAATTCTCATCACGATTTCTTTGTCCCAAACACCATAAGAGGATTAAAAAACATAGCTTGAGATTTTTTAAAGCCATCAATTATGTAAGTCTTGAAATACACTGAGAATAAAAAACGTGAGGTATCTTTGTTAACCACTTTTAAATTCAACTAAATTTGGAGTCTTAATTTCAGAGTTTTGACACTGAAAATGTGAAGCTATAAAAACAAGCTGTTTTAGAATAACAAATAATATCAATGGATTGATAGGCAATTTCTGTTAGAGTTTCAGTAAAAAGTTCCTGAAGTGCATTTTTATATCTAACAACTATCTTCTCAGCTAATCAATCAATTTTATTTTGACGGATACTGAACCTACAAGGCATTGCCCACTAAGGAAAACAGCCAAGGTAAAGTGCATTACCACAGTCAAAAAACTAAAACAAACACCCAAGAAAGTATAAAGCAAAAGCTGCATTCAAAGAACTAGAAAAACAAAACGCAAAAACAGTGACTGTAGAGTAAAAGAGGAACAATGTTTAATACATGAAATGAGTACTGGCGAGAACGTGGCTACGCTACAAGTCGCCTACCTGGAGCATGAGCGCATGTGGGGAATGTACAAAAATCGACGCGTTTTCCTTTGGTGAAGACTCCAGGCAGAGCTGGGCATCGGTGGCCTTAGCGTTGTACGTGAACGCAATGCTGCCTGCAAGTTTCCCGTCATACAGCACCTGCTTATGATGCTCTGCCAGGTGAATGTCACTCTCAGATTTAAACTTGAAGGTGCTCTGGAAGAATTAAAACTGAGTAAACACTTGTTTTAAAGGTGAATATAATAAAATGCTGAAGTTTTAAACCAGAAAAACATTTCAGGTAAAAAAAATTTGTTGTGCTACTTCCATGTCTTGGTCACTAGTTAGAGGTGTTTCTTAGAGCATTTTGTTATTCTCATGCCAATTCTCTGAAAAATACTTTATTATACTGATTAGGACATTCTGATCTTCATATTCTCGTTTTGTTTTCAATTATTCACAAAATAATTTAATAGAAAATAATATAAAACCAGTTGATATTAAATGCAAATCAAAATTTACTATTTCCTACCATGAATTTAGTTTTTCTTAACATTTTCAAAAGTATTTTCATAAGTAAACAGTTTTTAACACATTAATTATGTATAGTTAAAAAGGTTATCATTTGGGACTGAAAAATGTTGATATTCAAAAATATTTTTATCTTTACCTAAAGGAACATCAACGTATTGAATATCACAGCTATTCCACAATAATATCACAATATGCATGCTAAACCCAGAAGACAGGTTACTACTTTAAAAGAAGGAAAGAAACTAAAGAGATCCCAGCTCTCAAGAGAAAAGTGTTGTTAGAAGTGGTTAGCATTTTTCAGCAGATGTGAATCCGACAATGACAAATAATATTTAACCTGTGCAAAAGTCATATGGTATCAGTACTAGTATTATTAATGATTAATAAAACTCACAACTATGAAAACAGAATGCTAGAAGAGATGGAGCCAGGGACAAACTTCGACGTCTGCTGACTCACAGTCAGTATTCACTGAACTGATAGGGAAGTGACCTGGACTGCATCCTGGCTCTACCACTAGTTATCTTTTTGACCCTTAAGAAATTATTTAACTGATGTGGCTCTGATCGCCTTACTCTAATGTCATCATAAGGTTAAACCAAACGTTCCAAACTCAAGTGCTTAAAGAAGACAAACAGATAGGCACGGAAGTGAAGTGGGGCTGTTGCGCACTTCCTCAAGATGGTGAGTGCCCCACCTGAAAGCGGTGCCAATTGCTCAGCTCAAGTCAGTTACTACCCACTGCTGCCAAGCCATCCATGTTTTTAAAGAGACGCATGAAGTATGTATTTTTATGTAAAATCATCTCATTTTTAAATTTTAATTCAAGAATTTTTAGACACAGTAGAGGCCAACACATAAAGCCAGATGTAGCCAGTTTGCTACTTCTGGACTAAATGTTTTCTGGAGAACCTTTCTTACTCAAACCTGGATGCAAACTACTATTAGGCAAGTACCCTTCTGAATACAAAAGCAGCACAAAAAGTAAAAGAATGTCTGTGTGGTTATGGATGGTACTCTGTCATTTAAATATGGGTATGTTGAGACATTTTTCAGTATGAGAAATAAGCAAACAAAACTGCACAATTAATATCTCACCCTTTGTTCTCCAGTCAATTAAATGGACTCTGGCTTCTTTTATAATTCCCTGATTCATTCTTCCCAACCTAGAGGTAACAGTTTAGGCTAAAACACATCCTGGGTGTCAGCCGGTACTGGGGAAGACAGGAGTCCCTTGTGGGTGTCTGGCGGAGGGCCTGGAACCAGCCGCATGGTCCTCTTCCCGGACGCTGCACAGCAGGGCTGCTTGTGGCAAGGAGGCCAGCGGGAAAGCAGGAGCCCGAGGGTCAGCAGGACGGGGCCTGGACAGCGCAGCAGCGTACCTTCCGCACGCCCTGCTGAACAGTCAGTCACACACCCAGACCAGACTCAGAGGGAGGGGATCAAACAAGGGCGTGACTCCCGGCTGCGAGTTTGCTTATTGCTGTCCCCCCTTCTCTCTTTTTCCTACCGGTACCCCGACCCTGATCAGTCACGTTAAATTTCTTACTTTACCTCTCAAGTTGCTTAAATTCAACTCATTAATATTTTCTATTTCATTCTCTGTAATACTTTCTTCCTAAATTCTTCTGATTTGTCTTCTATTTAATTCAATTTCAGCCATATTTAATACACTGAATGGATCTTTCATTTAGTTTCTAATTTCAATTGTTATATATTTTATTTCTAAAAGTTCTGTTCAATTGTTTTCAAATCTGTCTAATCACTGTTTAAGTTTTTTTATTTGCCTAATCTTGTGGCGGGGGGGGCGGGTGCCAGGCCCAAGGATTGAACCTGGGACCTCATACGTGGGAAGCCGACGCTCAACCACCAAGCCACTTGGCTCCCCTGAGTTGGTTATTTCGTTTGTTTGCTTGTTGTTTATTTTTTTTTGTTTCTAGGAGGGACCAGAAACCAACCCAGGACCTCCCATGTGGGAAGCAGGTGCCCAAACACTTGAGCCAAATCCGCTCCTGCCTAATCATTTTTGATAGTCTCTTGTTCTTTATCCAAGTTACAGGAAATTTTTGTGTATGTTAAAATATAGGGGGGCAGATGTGGCTCATATGGTTGGGTGTCCGTCTCCCATATGGAGGGACCTGGGTTCGATCCCTGGGATCTCCCGGTAAAATAAAAATATATATAAAAACATACATATATATTAAGCATTCTCATTTTATGTGGTGAAATTATGCAGGTTTTTTGGGGGATACAGCTGACTCTCAATATGATGCATTGTTTCCTTGCATATCTTGTGACTTTTATACTCTAAGTCATGTTCACAGGCACTTAAATATCAGACAACCAGGGGCAATAACAATCTACAACTGTAGGCCAGAGTCTCAGTTTGGAATTCAGAACACACACTATGATTTTTGGCCCAATATCCATGTGAGGGTTTGGTTACAACAAAAAAAGAAAAGGCAATTATTATTGTCAGTTTGGAGCCCATTTAAGGTTCTTCAAGAGACTTTAGCAGAAAACGAAAGACCTTTATAACTACTCTTACCCTACTAACTATCTTTATTTAAAGTCCAACTCTACTCCCAACACCAAATCATATGGGCCTATCCTTTTGTAATGCCTGCATTTGGTAAAAACATATTGCACTGTATAATCATTTAAAACGAAGACTTCAAAATCAATTAGATCTCAGTATGAATCCCAACTCTACCACCTATTAGGTGTGTATCCATCAACAGTTTATTTACCAAGCATCTGTTACACAATAGATAAAGTTAAATAATATAAATAAAGCACTCTTCATAACTGGGTCTTTAAAATTACTCCAAAATCGCAGCTGCTATTATTCTGATCTTCTTTTTCTAATTCATGCTATACAAACAATTTCCGATGCTTAAAATTTTTCATAAATAATTTTACGGTAATGTCCTATCACAGTCTGATGATGGTGGCTGCCGAGTTATCTGCGACATGGTTGCTACTGAGGCAATGCTCCATTTGGTAGAGACCTCGTCTCCCAAACTAAAGCTACTTCCCTAACATAAACAAAGAATGAGAAAATGTGCCAGGACATTGCTTAACGCTACAAAATTAGGTTAATCTAAGTGCTACAAAAACAAAAGAAAGTTATTTATAATGCTTCAACTTCCAGAAAACTTTACCAATGTCAAGAATATAGCCATTTTCCCAAAGAACATGAGGACAACATGCACATGACAATACCTATTGCTCTCACCACACAGACTGCGTGACAAGTGTAGCTGATGTAACATGGCAATGATATTGAATAGTCAATGAATCCTGTTTCCTGGTATATAACTAAGACAATGGTGCTATCCATATATCATACAACATCCTCCCTTCAAAATGAATAAATAACCCATCTGGATTAATTAAAAACAGACGATTCGAAATTTGTCTCAGCAAACACACAAATATCCATTCTCTTGCCACATATCTTTGATAACTCCACACTGGAAAATAAATTCCAAATTCATTACTTTGATTTGCAGGGCCTCAAAAATTTGGTTGCCACTTAACATAATCATCCTCATAATGCACCACAAATAGCTGGCCTACTCTGCATTCTACTACCAAACCGCACCATACTCCCTTGCTTCTATCGCTTTGATCATACCATCTGCCTTGAACTCTCCTGTATCTATTAAAGTTCAAATATATAATTAAAAACCTTCTTTCTTCCAGTTAAGACCATTCTAGTCCTCAGATTCACAGAAGAGTTCCACCAGACATTGAGGAAAATATAGGAATTTTTAAAAAAAAAAAACACTAAAATAATCTAGAAAATCTCTAAACAAGTAAACAAGCAAAAAAGAAAAACAAGTCACAGGAGGTGGTTACCAATATCCAGAGTTGCTAAAGTGTATTATCTAAAATGTTCCGTTTCAAACAAAACAAATAAAACACACGCAAAGAAACAGGAGAGAGTACGTCCCATACACCTGTAAAAAAAAGCAGACAACCAGAAAATGCCTGCAAAAAGAACCAAATGTTAGATTTGGCAGAAAAATACTTGAAGTAGCCATTATAAATATGTTCAAGAAAATAAAGGAAATGGTGATTAGAGAAATAAAGTGATGTATGATGGACGTGTCTCGACAAATAGAGAATATCAAAAGAGAAAGACATTATAAAAAAGAACAAAATGGAAATTTGGGAGTTGAAAAGTAAAATTCCCTAAAGGGGCTCAACAGCAAATTAGAACAGGAAGGAAAATTAGCAAATATTAAGACAGAATAATAGAGATTACCCAATCCAAAGAAGTGACAGAAAAATGACTGAAGAAAAATGAACAGCAGCTCAGAGAAATATGGGGCACCATTAAATGCAACAACATACACAGAACAGAAATATGAGAAGGAGTGAAAAATAGAAAGGAGAAGAAAAAATACTCCGTTTTCTAATAAACTGTGAAGATTTTAGCCATTATTCTTCAATCTACACATTCAGGAATATCAGCAAACTCCAAGTAGGACACATGCAAAGAGATCCACAAAAAAACACATTATCATAAAAATGGTGAAAGCCAAAGACAAGGAGAAAACCTGAGAGCAGCATGAGAAAAACAAAGAGAAGCCCAATAAGAGTAACAGCTGACTGCTTGCCTGAAATAATGGAAGCCAAATGACAGTGGAATAACATACTCAAAAGACTCAAGGGGAAAAAATCAAGAATTCTATATCCAGCAAAGCTACCTTTCAAACCTGAAGGTGGGATAAAAGACATCTCCAGATAAACAAACAAACAAACAAAAAGAGAGAATGGTGTTGCTAGCAGGCCTACCTTTCCAAAATTCTAAAGAAGTTCTTTAGGCCAAAAACAACTGACTCCAGACAGTAATTCAAATCCACATGAAAAAAACAAAGGTAAGTATGTCATTATAAAATACAGTATAAATCCAACTTTATTCTCTTTTTCCATCTAACTAATTTGAAAAACAACTCTATGACACAATATGTACATAATGTATTGTTGGGCCTATAGCATAAAGAAATGTTATATATTTGGCAATAAGCACCCAAAGGAGGTGGGCAGAAGCAAAGCTGTAATGAGCTAGGGAAATGTCTCCAGTTGACAAATGAAACCTACAGGAACAAACGAAAAGATACAGAAATAAATAAAAATATTAATATAACAAAAGCTATGAAATATATACTTATACTCCTTAATTCTCTCAGCTTCTTTAAATAACACAAATTTCATAAATTAATAACTATAACAATGTAGAGTTTGTAATATTTATAGGTATAATATGCATAACAATACTATCACAAAAAGAGAGAAATTAAATAGGGTTATATAGGAGTAACTTTTCTATATCTCATTGGAATTAAGGTAAGTATAAATCTGAAGCTGAAGCTGATAAATTAAGATATATATGGTAAGACCTAGAACAACCATTAAGGATATTTAAAAAAATACAATGACAAAAATCATTTAAAAAATAAAAATGCTATATTAGAAAGTGTTTCCACAAAGAAAAATAAACAGTAAAGGAGATCTAGAGGAACAACAACAACAAAAAAGCAAGAATATATATGAAAAGAAGTAAAATGGCAGGCTAAATCCAACTATGTCAATAATCACATTAGCATTTAATGGAATACACAATCCAACCAGACAGAGATGTTCATAATGCATAAAAATTAAGAATAAAAAAACAAGATCCAACAATATGATATCTACCGTAGACAAATTTTAGATTCAACGATACAAATAGATATAAAGTAAAAAGGTGGAAAAATTTACCCCATGCGAACAGAAACCACAAGAAAGCTATAGTGGCTTTATTATTATCAGACAAAATAGACTTTAGAACAAAAGAGATTATTAGAGATAAAAAGGGATATTTTACAAAGGTTCACTCCATCAGAAAGATGGAACAAGTATAAACATATGTGCACCTAACAACAGAGCACCAAAATAAATGAAGACCAAACTGACAGAAATGAAGATAGAAATAAACAATTCATAAATTATAGTTGGATTTCAATGCACAACTTTCAATAATGGACAGAACAAATAGGTAGATGATCAACAAGCAAACTGAAGACTTAAACAACCCAATAAACCAAGCAGACCTAACAGACTTCTCTAGGGCACTCCTCCCAACAACACAATATACATTCTTCCAAAGTGCACATGGAACATTTTCCAAGCAGATTATATGCTAGGCCATAAAACAAAACTCAATAAGCTGAAAAGCACAAAAATAATACAAAGTATGTTTTCTGACCATAATGGAATTAAATTATAAAATCAATAACAGAATCAAATTTGGGAAACACACAAATTTGTGGAAATTAACATATTCCAAAATAACAAATGTACCAATGAAAAAAATCACAAGGAAAATTAGAAAGTACTTTGAGATGAATGAAAATAAAAACAGAAAATCCAAAAGCCATAGGAAGCTATTAAAGCCATGCTTACAGGGATATTTATTTTTGTAAACACCTAATTTTTTAAAAAAAGACCTTATAATCAATAATCTAACCTTCCACCTTAGAACACTGGAAAAAGAACAAACTAAACTTAAAGCAAGCTGAAGAAAGGAAATAATAAAGATTAAGGAAGAAATTAAAGAAATACAGACTAGAAAAAAATAGGGGGAAAAAAAACAACAACAATGAAATCCAAGTTGTTTCTTTGGAAAGTCAGACAAAATTGATAAGGCTACAGCTAAACAGACCAAGAAAAAGAGAGAAAACTCAAATCACAAAAGTCAGAAATAAAAGAGGGGACGTCACTACTGCCCTCACAGAAACAGAAATGGTTATAAGGGAAGACTATTACAAACTGTATGCTAACAAACTAAATAACTTAATCCCTAGAAAGACACAGACTACCAGAACCCAGTTCAAAAGAAATAAGACAAAGTGAATAAACCTTTCTAAAAGAGATTGAGTTAATAGTCAAAAAACTACCCACGACCAAAGGCACAGGTCCCAGATGGTCAAGCCCAAATGGATTCACTGGTCAATTCTACCAAACACTTACAAAAGCGTTAATTCTTCTCAAACACTTTCAAAAACTGAAGAGATGGAAACACTTCTCAAATCATTCTATAAGGCTAGTCTTATTCTGATACCAAAACCAAACAGACATTGAATGAAAAAAAAAGACCCATATCTCTCATGAATATGAACACAAAAGTCCCCAACAGAATATTAGCAAACTGAATGCAGCAACATATAAAAAGCATTAAACATAATAACAAATTCAGATTAATCCCAGGAATGCAAGGTTGGTTCAATATATGAAAATTAGTCAATACCAAATATTAATACTAATTGTGTTAATAAATAAAACAAAAACCACATGATCATCAATAGGTGCAGTAAAAGAAAAAAGAAAAAAAAACTTTCATGATGAAAACATACAAAAACTAGGAATAGAAGGAACTTTCTCAACCTGATAAAGGACATCTATGAAAAACCCACAGCTAACATTGTATTCAATGGTAAAAAACTAAAAGCTTTCTCCCTAAAATCAGGAACAAAACAATAATATCTGCTCCATCCATCTCTGGTCAAGATAAAGAAATAAAGTCATTCACACTGAAAGGAAGAAGTAAAACTATCTCTATTTGCAGAATATGGGATCTTATGCATAGAAAACCCTAAGGAATCTAACAAAGAACTATTAGAGGTAATAAATAAGTCCAGCAAAACTGCAGGATACTAGATCAATATACAAAAAATTGATTGATTTCTATATGCTAGTAATGAGCAATCTGAAAATATTAAGAAACCAATTCAATTTACAACAGTATCAGAAAGAAAAAATACTTACCAATAAATTTACTCAGAAGTACCAGACTTGTACACTGAAAATTACAAAACATCATTGAAGAAATTAAAGATCTAATCAAATAGAAAGACACCCCATGTTCATGGACTGGCAGGTTTAATATTGTTTTAAGAAGTCAATACTCCCCTTAAATTGACCTACAGAGTCAATGCAATCATATCAAAAATCCTAGGGGTTTTTTGTTGTTGTTGTTGTTGTTGTTGTTTTTTCAGAAATTGCAAGCTGATCCTAAAATTCATATGGAAATGCAAAGGACCCAGAATAGCCAAAACAACCCTGAAAACAAAAGGAACAAAGATGGAGAATGACACTTCTTGATTTCAAAACTTATTACAGTTACAGTAATGAAGATAGAGTGGTACTGGCAAAAATATAGATGTATAGAGCAATGGAATAAGATTGTACGTCTAGAAAGAAACCCTTACACATTTATGGTCAATTGATTTTTGACAAGGATGTCCAGGGAAGTCAATGGAGAAATAATATTCTTTTCAACAAATGGTGCTACAACAATTGGTAAGATCTAAAACTATAAAGAAAACACAGGAGTAAATCTTACTGACCTTGGATTAGGCAATAATTTCTTAGATAGGATATTAAAAGCATAAGAAACCATATACAAATTAATTGGACTTATTAGAATTACAAGCTTTTGTGCTTCAAAGGACACTATCAAGAAAGTGAAAAGACAAACTGCAGAGGGAGAAAATATATGCAAATCATTACCTGATGGGAAACTATATCTAGAATATGTAAGGAATGCAGAACAACTCAATAATAAAAAGACAACCCAATTGTAAAATGGGTAAAGGACCTGAATAGGTATTTCACCAAAGAAGGTATACAAATTGTCAACAAGGACAAGAAAAGATGTTCCACATTATTAAACAGGAATATGCAATGCAAATTCACGATAACACCTCACAATCACTAGAAAGGCTATAATTTTTTAATGATTTTTTTTAAAAAACAGATAATGTCTTAACAATGTTGTGGAGAAACTGGAACCCTTATACACTGCTAGTGGGAATGTAAAATAATGCAAACACTTTGGAAAACAGTCTGTTAGTCCATCAAATGGTATAAACTTTGTACCATATAACCCAGCAATTCCAGTCCTAGGTATCTATTCAAGAGAAATCAAAATGTATTTCCACACAAAAACTTGTATACATATGTTCATAGCAGCAGCATTCAGAATAGCCACAGGACAGAGATATCCCAAAGATCCATTACTTGATATATATGGATATATCACATTTATCGAACCGGTCTGTGAGTCAGAGCCTGGGTAAGGAAAGGAGGGTGTCCCCAGGAAAGGGGAGAGGGAGCCTAAGAAGACTGCATCCACACAGGAGAGCTCCGTGGGATGGGGTGCCCAAGGCGAGCAGGACGAGGGCAATCACAAGGGAGTGGAGAGAAAGGAGAAGAAATAAGCCGCGTAAAGGACGTCAAAACACGAGCAGGGCAGGAGGGCACCCCGAGGGCAGCTCCCCGGTTCAGGGTATCTGAATGCTAAGACAGTGATAGGTCTCCAGCGTGCTTGCTGGACAAGAAGAGTGTCCACGCAGGAGGACCGCCCTGTATGGGGAGCCACAGACCCGGCAGGTCGAGCAGGTCCTCCATCCAGTGGGTCCCCAGTGTTGGGGGACTTGGAGAACATTCACTTAGGGTGTGGCTCGGCATGCTAGAGCCTGAGCAGCGGTGCAGAGAGCATCCTCACTGGAGGATTGCAGCCTTAGAAAGCTGGGTGCAAGGTAAAGGGTGGTAGAACGCCAGCAGAATGGGGGCGTTTCTGCATGGGGGAAGCTCCCCGCCATGGGGTGCAGAAGGCATGTGAGTGGGAGGGACGTCTAGCAGGAGGTGAGGGCGACTGGGTGCCAGAAGCACGGAGGTTATCTGATCGAGAGGGCAACCAAAGTGGGAGTCAGAGTGGAAGAGGGCACCCGCAAGGAAATGAAGGAAGATGGAGAAACTTCCAGGCTGAGCAGATCAAAGTTACATAATAATGTACATGCAACAAACTGGATCTTTCTGCTATAAAGGGCATTATGGGACGATTAACAAAACTTTCATGGGGTCTTAAGGTTAGATGGTAGTATGGCATCAATGTTAACTTCCTCAGTTTCGGTTTTATCATAATTAAATGCCCCTGTTTATAAGAACACTTTAAAATATTCAGGAATGATGGCCCGTAATGTCAGCAACTTCCTCTCAAATAAAGGATAAGGAAAGCAATTCTTGGCAGCATGCTTGCAACAATTCTGTTAGATTTATTTTTACATTAATAAAAGAGACAGAAGAAAAATAAGTGAAGAAGGATATAAAGGATTCAAGAGAAAGTCACAACTAAAGATAAACAAAGCAGAACAAATCTTCAAATTTCTGAAGAAAACCCATGTACAGAAACAGAACAAATACCAAACAGCATGAAACTTAACTGAACAATAAAAAGATGTGGAAAAATATCTAGTGACAGGGAGAAATAGACTGAGAAAAAAGTTCTAGGGTTTAAGACACCAGGGGAAGGCTGGACACTGCCCAGAAGAGAGGGACAAAGGAAAAGAATCTCAACTGCAAAACTGTGAGTTAAAGCTGCAGAAGCAGCTGCCTGAGTCCTCCACCACCTTATAAACAATTTTGAATTCTAAGGCCGCAAGGCCAGTGGCTACAGACAAAGGGGGTTGCAGGGATCCATCTCCCCAGGAAATGAGAGAGAGAGGGATGTGGTCTAAGGTTGACTCAGCTTTTGACCCACAAATTTGGTCTGCTGTGTTCCACCAGCCCTTCCAGGCCAGGTGGGGCTGTGCGATTTTTTGCCTTGGGAGCTGGCAAGAGACTAAAGAGATCTGACCTCTCAACCACACTCTCTACTGCCCGAACTGGTTGTTGAGAACACAGAGGGGAACGGAATTGTTTCCTACCTGGGAAAAGGGAGGGGGCTACCAGCAAAGGTTGGACAACTGCCTCTGAGAAAGTTTGAATTACAAGGCTCTTAGTCTCCAGGCAGGATCCTGTCACACTGATCCCGTCCCTGCTGCAGCGAACACACTCCAACGAGGCATTGAACTGAGAGGGCTGCCAAAGAACACCATCTGCTTGCAGACCAAAGAAGTGCATGTGAGGAAATTAAAAGTAAATAATTGAGAGACATTTTCCCGCCTTTACAGCCTCCCTCCCCAAGGCCCTAAGAAATGGGGTCTGCCACCCATTACTGAGTCCAGGGTCCATATCTGAGCAACTAAGAGGGACAATCCTAAAGACCCAGAACAGGTTGAACCAAGAATCAAAGAACAGCAGTAAAACAGCCTCCCAACACTAAATCCCTACAGAAGAAAGAGAAATTAAGCTCATCAGATGCCTAGACATCAGCAAAAGATGACAAGCCATACTAAGAAAATGGAAACAATGGCCCAAGCAAAGGAATATATCAAAGCCCCAGATGAGACATAGGATTTGAGACAACTAATCAGCAAGATTCACACAAATTTCCAAAATCAAATTAATGAATTAAGACAATATGGCTAAAGAGATAAAGGACATCAAGAAGACACTGAGCAAGCACAAAGAAGAGCTCGAAAACCTGAAAAGAAAACCAACAGAGCTCATGGGAACAAAAGACAGGATAGATGAGATCAAAAACACATTAGAGGCATACAACAGCAGACTCGAAATGATAGAAGAAAGAATAAGTGATAAAGAAAACAACAGCTGAAATTGAAGGGAGAGAAGAACAGAGAGAAAAGAATGGAAAAAATTGTGCCAAGGCTCAGGGAGTTGAATGATAACACAAAATGTAACAACATTCGTGTCATGCTTGACCAAACAACTAGAAGGAGAAGAGAAGGGAAAAGGGGCAGAAAGAGTATTTGAGGAAATAATGGCCTAAAATTTCCTAACTCTCATGAAAGAAATGAACTTACATGTTCAAAAAGTGCAATATACCCGAGTCAGAAAAAAACGATTAGACCCACTCCAAGACACATACTACTCAGAATGTCAAATGCCAAAGATAAAGAGAAAATTCTGAGAGTAGCAAGGGAGAAGCAAACCATCACATACAAGGGACACCCAGTAAGACTCAGTGCAGATTTCTCATTAGAAACCATGGAGGTGAGAAGTCAGTAGTGTGATATGATTAGGATACTGAAAGAGAAAAATTGCCAGCCAAGGATTCTTTATCCAGCAAAACTGTCTTTCAAATGTGAAGGTGAGTTTAAAATATTCACAAAAAAGAAAATATTAAGGGAAGCTCACAGCCGAAAGAAAAAGAAGAGGAGAGAGAAGGTTGGAGGAGAGGGAAGAAGGTGAGAAATGCAGAAAAGATAACCAAAAAAGTAAAAAAAACAAAAATAAGAATCTTAGACATATGAAAACCAAAGAATAAAATGGAAGAAATAATGCATTTACAGTTTAATATCACTGAATATGAATGGAATAAACTCCCAATCAAACAAAAACAGGCTGACAGAATGGATTTAAAAAAAAAACATGAGCCATCCATATGCTACCCACAAGAGACTCACCTAGGCCCAGGGATACAAAAGAGCCGAAAAGTAAGGGTTGTAAAAAGATACTCCACTCAAACAGTAACCAAAAATGAGCAGGGGTAGCTACACTAGTATTGGACAAAACAGACTTTAAATGCAAAAAGTTATAAGAGATACAGAAGGCCATTATATATTAATAAAAGGGACAATCCACCAGGAAGAAATAAGTCATAAATATCTATGCATCTAACCAGGGAACCCCAAAATACATGAGGAAGACAAGCAGACAACGAGCAGACAGACAGGAGAGCCATCTGCAGGGGAAGTAAAAATTAAAAAAAAAACTTATGGTATACAGTGAGGCGGGGCTGAGAAGATAATTTATAGCCCTAAACACCTATATTAAAAAACAAAGAGCTAAAATTCAAAGATCTCACTGAACAACTGAAGAAACTAGAAAAAGAACAGCAAACCATTCCCAAAACAAGCAGAAGGAAAGTAATAATAAAAATTAGAGAATAAATAAATGAAACTGAGAACAAAAAAATAGAGAAAATCAACAAAACCAAAAGCTGGTTCTTTGAGATAGGAATAGAAGGAAAATTCCTCAATATGATAGCATAAATGAAAAACCCACAGCCAACATCGTACTCAATGAGGAAAGGTTGAAAGCTTTCCCTCTAAAGTCAGGAATAAGACAAGGATGCCCACTGTCACCACGGTTATTCAACATTATGCTAGAAGTTCTAGCTAGAGCAATTAGACCGGGGGGTGGGGGGGGGGAAGGCATCCAAGTAGGAAAAGAGGAAGTAAAACTCTCACTATTCACGGATGACATAATCCTAATATTTAGAAAATTCTGGAATGTCTTCAACAAAGCTATGTAAGCTAATAAATGAGTTCAGCAAAGTGGCAGGATATAAATGAACACACAAAAATCAGTAACATTTCTGTACACTAGTACTGAATAATCTGAGGAGGAAATCAAGGGGAAAATTCCATTTACAATAGTAACAAAAAGACTCAAATACCTAAGAATCAATTCAACCAAAGAAGTTCAGAAAACTACAAAACAATGCTAAAAGGAATCAATGAAGACCTAAACAAATGGAAAGACATTCCATGCTCATGGACTGGAAGGCTAAATATCATGAAGATGTCATTCCTACCCAAACTGATTTATAGATTCAATGCAATACCAGTCAAAATTACAACAGCCTACTTTACAGAAATAGGAAAAGTAATTACCAAATTTATTTGGAAGGGAAAGTGTACCCGAATAGCCCAAAGCATTCTAAAAATAAAAGAGTCATTTGGGAGGAATGTCACTGCCTGAACTTGAAACATGCTACAAAGCTACAGTGGTCAAAACAGCATGGTACTGGCATAAAGGCAGACACATTGACCAGTGGAATAGAATCGAGAGTTCAGAAATAAACCCTCACCTCTACAGCCAACTTGTTTTCAACAGACCTACTAAGTCCATGGTAACAGGACAAAAGAGTCTCTTCAACAAATGGTGCTGGGAGAACTAGATACCCATAACCAAAAGAATGAAAAAGGACCCCTATCTTACTCCCTACACAAGAATCAACTCAAAATGGATCAAAGACCTAAATATAAAAGTCAAAACCATAAAACTCCTAGAAGAAAATGTAAGGAAACATCTTAAAGACCTTGTGGTAGGTGCTGGTTTCTTGGACCTTACACCCAAAGCGCAAGTAACAAAAGAAAAAAATAGATAAATGTTATCTCCTCAAAATTAAACACTTTTGCACCGCAAAGGACATTGGCAAAACGGTGAAAAGGCAGTCGACTCAAGGGGAGAAAATATTTGGAAATCACATATCTGATAAAGGTTTAATTTCATGATATATAAAGAGATGCTACAAACTACCAATAAAAAGACAAACGACCAATTTAAGGAATGAGAAAAAGACTTGAAAAGACATTTGTCCAAAGAAGAAATACAAATGGTGTGAAAAAAAAACACATGAAAAAATGTTCAACATCACTAGCAATTAGGGAAATGGCAATCAAAACTACAATGAGATATCATTTCACTCCTACTAAAATAGCCACTATTAAAAAGTAGGAAAACTGCAAGTGTTGGAGAGGATGTGGAGAGATAAGAATGTTTATTCTTGTTGGTGGGAAGGTAGAATGGTACAGCCACTGTGGAGGACTGTTTGGCAGTTCCTAAGGAAGCTGAATACAGATTTGCCATGCAACCCAGCAATACAACTAGGTATATACCCAGAAGAACTGAAAGCAGTGACATGAACAGACATCTGCACACCGGTGTTCATAGCAGCATTATTCACAATTGCCAAAAGATGGAAGCAACCCAGGTGTCCATCAACTGATGACTGGATAAACAAATTGTGGTGTATACACATGATGGAATATTATGCAGCAGTAAGAAGAAATGAAGTCGTAAAGCATATGACCACATGGATGAACCTGAAGGACATTACGTTGAGTGAAGCAAGCCAGACACAAAAGACAAATACAGTATGACTGCACTATTATGAACTAAATATATTGTGTAATTTTATGGAGTTAATAACTTGCATATGGGTCACCAGAAAATAGAATGAGGTTAGAGAATGCAAAGCTGAGAGTTAACTTGTGCATAATTGGTAAAAAGGATGTGTGTAAATCTTTGGAAATGAATAGAAAAAGTGATGTGGGCATTACAGTGGTTAAAAGGGAAAGCCTAAGTCCATGTGAATTACTTAAAGGAAAGCTAAAATGTAGCCCAGGCTGCTGAGCCCAGTGACTCCTCATGTGAGATAAGAATGTGGGTGACACTGCCTGTACAAGACTGTCTCCTTGGAACTGAACAAATGTGTGTTAATATTCCAAGATGTCGGTATCAGGACGACAGCAACAATAACAAAGGTTTGTCAAGGCTTTTACAGCCAGGCAAACATGACTTTCAATTGTAAAGGCTGAAGTGCAGTTGTTTTGAAACGGCCCCATTAGCCTTCCTGAGGAATCTGCTATGAAACGCACCCTCTCGCTGACAAAGCACATCAACGAACCTTAAGTCTACACTTACAGAGGTGCCAGCCGGTGAGCGGCAAGAGGAAGAGAGAGCAGTATGTGACAGACACGGACACAACGTACAAGGGGAGGGACGGCTCCTTGGCACGAATCGCATTAGGATGATAAAAAACGGAACAACTGTACTTCCCAACCACAAAAATTGTCTACGTTTACATTAAATACTGTGCTTCGCTTGGAATTCTGAAAAAACATTATCTTCATCAAATCAAAGTTTTTTTTCTACCTCAACTAATATTAAGGCACCATAACCAAGATCGGCTATGACTTCCTTGCTGCTAAATCCAACAGCCATTTCTCTGTCAATTTCGTGCACGTGTCAGTGTGTGACATGCTTCCTTCTTCCTTCAAGCACCGCCAGGACGCCACACGCTGCTCTCGCCTTACTCCCCGACTCGGCTCCCATTGTCCTTGGCCTGCTCGTCCCCACATCCTCGACCGCCCAACAAGGGCTTTCCCAAGGACCATTCCCCTGCGCTCTGAGCTCACTCCGTCTGTCTCTGGCTTTAAACCCCATCGCTCCTGACTCCTGACAAGGCTAAATTTGTATCTCCAGCCTGAACGCTTCCCCTGAACCGCAGACTTACTTCACTTTCCATTCAGATGTCTAGGAGGCACCTTAAACTATGGAGCTTTGTCCAAAACCAAAATCTTAAACTTCCTGCCCCAAACTCACTCTTTCCCAGTCTTCCCCATCTCAATAAATGACAATGCCATCAACTCAGCGTGTTCAGGAAAAAATTCTTGAAGCCATCCTTGAATGTTCTCTCACTCTCTCACCCCATATTCACTGTGACAAAAAATCCTGGTGGCTTTACCTCCAAACTCCAGACTTGATTGTAGGTATACTTTATCCAAAGTTGTACCAAATCCGGCTGCTTTCCACAGCTACCAGCCTTGTCATCTCTTGCCTGAATAAAGCAATGACCTCCTAATCTCATTTTCAAGGTTGACCCTAATTAACATAGCCACCAGAGTGATTCTTTCTACATTGACAACCCAGGTTACTCGCTCAACATTCTCCAATGGCTTTCTCTTTCACTCACGAATAAAAATCAAAGTCATAACAATCGCCCAGGAGTCTTCGGCTGAGCTCTGAATCCATCTCCTACCACACTCATCCCCACTCCCTCTACCCTGGCCACACTGACCCTCCTGCTCTTCTTCAATCTGCCAGGCAGGCTCCCCTACACCTGGGTGGCATGCTCCTCCCAGAACCCTGCATGGCTGCCTTCAACTTCGGCCCCCTTAGGTCTTCAGCAAGACCTGCTCTAATCCCTTGTTCCATCTTTTGCACCCACCTTATCTTCCTCATAGCACACTGTACAGTTTCTTTTTTCCTTTTAGTTTTGCCTGTCTCCTCTCACGAGAGTAGGGCAAGGGTTTGTGTCTGTGGGGTTCACTGCTATATTCCCACCACCTGGAGAATGAGCGGAGGAATTAGCGGCTGTGTCCTAGTTCGTATTTAGCCCACCTGGCTTCCATTTTTTTCCTTTCAGTTAAATATGTGTTACCTTTGATTTGCAAGAGAGGTCTACAGCAGATGTTGCGGAGAAATTAAATACTGGATACCTATTTACCCCAAGGTCAAGAAAAGACATAAGACTCTAATTTTGTCATTTCATTTTTGCTTTCCAGTTGCAATCAATATCTTTATATCCTGGACACTCTGAAAATATGGAAACTTTATAACCACACAGGTTCATGCATACTCTACTCTCCAGAACCTTTCTGTTACAGCTGTCATATGTATCACAATAAACCACAAAAGACAGTGTAAGGACCAGTGCGTGAATCAGCTATATGTATTTTAAAGACATTAAGAAGAATATTTTATTTTTACCAATGTGCTTATCAATTTTGATATTCTTCATTCATTCCTAATGATCCAAATTTCTCTCTTCCTTCTGTACAGCGGGTCTGATAGCACCAAATTCCCTTAACTTACCTTTATAATGACACTCTCACCGGACTTTTCCTTTCGGAACGTTAAAGACTTTGTTTGCCTCCATGGATACCCTCATCTCCTGTCAGCAACCTCACAGAGCACATCTTCGTATTTCTGATTTGATATTTCTCAATCTAAAACTCTTTCGTCTTTTCCTGTCCTTTAAGTCGCCATTACAGCAGCGCCCTCACAGTCCCCGTGCAATGCTCAGCACGGGAGCTGTCGGCCGGCAGCCGTGGGCTTCACCTTCCTGCGTCTCCCCAGGTGACGACTGGGGTCATCTGCTGGACACGGCCATCTACTGCCAGCTTGCCCTGCTCAGGCATGGTTTCAAGAGTTAGCCAGAGATACGGGCTGCTTCTTAAACACAGAAATCAGACCCTTTCCTGCATGTCTTTTCGGCGACTGCCCATCAATCTCCATTTAGTCTGGTTGCCCCAGTGCTGCTTACCCTAATTTTTCTGGCCAGAAAGTTTTCCTACCAGAGTAAAAACTGGGGAATCTCAGTCTATGCTGAACATTTGTTCCATCTTTTGAGCCCCCTCCAACCCCACCTGATTTTATTGTGGTTATTTGTGGGAAGATCAGTGTGTCAGGAGTTGAATCCTCCATGCAGGTATCAGAAACCCTCCAAAGTGATTTTTAATTTTGGAGAATGTGTTGTACATTTTCTCTTATCAGTCAGGCCTCTATTATAATACAGTAAACTGATAAAAACCATTATGCTAACATTTTCTTGAATGGAGGACACAGCATGTTAAATACTGAAATATCTCTCAATGCAGACCAAGCGCCTGCCACGTGAGGTCATATGACAGCTAGGAAATGTTCAGTAATCAATCAGAAAATACCAAAACTGTGTTAAAATCTGTTTTGCGAGCTTATCTGAAAAGTCCACCTTATACTCATATAAGACTTCCTAACTGTGCAGTCCTTCAATAACCCCAGGAACATGGGGGCCTGCACAGTAAATTCCACCATCACTAGAGCAAGCAATGTCAGAATCTAGACGCAGGCTACCATGGGACAGGGAGCGAAGGTTTAAAATGTGCAGGCTCTGTTTGGGACAACGGGAAAGTTTTGGTATTGGATGCTGGTGCTGGTGGCACATGTGAATGTAACTAAAAGCACTGAATTATATATTTGAATGTGGCTAAAAGGGCAAATTTTAGGTTGTATGTATGTTACCAGAAAAAAAACTAAAAATAAAAAAATCCATGAATCTGCACAACACAAAGAGTAAACCCCTAAGTTAAACCATGGACTATAGTTAAAAGTACTATTATAAAAATGTGTTTCCATCAACTGTAATAAACGTATCGCATCAATGCAAGATGTTCTGTAAACTCACAACTTCTCTAAAACAAACAAACAATAAATGGGCATTCCACAGAAAGAAAATTACCTAGTGCTATAGCTAACAACAGATCAAACTCATTTGGGACATGCTCCATAGTGTGTATAAGTTTGCTGACATTATTTTGGGAGAATCAATTTATTTTATTTATTGCAGGGCCCAGGTAGAGACATGCTATCTACATTGAGTTCAGAATCACAGAAAATATTACAATTACAGAAAGTTCCATATAAGTTGAGACAACAAATATAATGCGCTATCACATAACACTTAAATTTCCCTTTGTGATTTAAACCAAATTTCCACTGATTATTATATCCTACACACCTTAACAATTCCTCCGCAGCCGCCCACGTGACACCCCTCCACACACAGAAGTGACCCTGCCTCATTCTCCACAAAGGAAGCTGAGGTGATAGTGTGAGCCGCAGAGGGTTGGCCCTGGGGGAACACGTGCTCTGCACGGGCATCCCCCCGCATATCCTGCATTCTCCCAACGTCTAGAAAACTTTATCATGTCAAACAACTTTGAGGTGCCTGTCGCGGTGGTAACTCTATCTGTAGCGTTTACTTGAGATGAAAAACTGCATACGTATCTAAGATTTATAGTCAGCCTCCTTTACCAACAAGGGTGCCTTACGGGCGTCCTCACAGACGGCAAACTCTCAAACCTCAACCCACTACTTTTGCGTGTGATGCCCAAAGCTGTGAGGGAACCTCCTGACAAGTACTGGCTTGGCCGGAGGTGCCCTGCTATCTGTGTTCGGGGCCAGGGATGCACAGAACCGGGTGGCACAAGCGCTTCCCCTCTCTGTCACTGTCATTATGAAGACTATGACAAGAAAGAGCCATTGACAACTTAGAGGCTCTGCAGAGCTACTAAGGACGATGCATGCTCCTTTCTGAGTGGGAGAATTACGTAACTGCTTATAGTCGGCTCTTTTTCCTTTGTGCTGCCAGGCAGCTCCATCAAGTTTAAGATTTCACTCTAGAAATCATACAGGGTCTCATCATTTGCATTTCTGTATTTTCTAGATTTCCTACTTTTTTTTTTTATTTCGTTGGCTTGACTCTCACTCCATTTAATATCATTTTATTTGAGAACAATCACTTCAAATATCTTGTGGAGCAGTACAAAGTGGTAGGAAAGGAAGGTGGACTGCACGCTCATTCAGTAGCTGAATCAGAGGCACTCCCGGCAAGGCTGGCACACAGCAGGACCAGGAATCACACCCAACAGAAGCACTTGGGAAGGAAAAGTATTTTCATAAGCACAGATCCACATCTAGCACTAGTAGAGCAAACCAAACGATACGACAAAAGATCATAGCATGCATTTTCACTTTGACATAAAAATGACAGCACAACAACCGTTCATTATTATCATGGTTATTAAAATCACTGGGAACACAAAGATCTTTAATAAGGGTAAATTCAAGCTGTCTCTTACATGTTCAGAATAGACCACAAAAATAAAAACAGTAATAGCAATGCAAAAATACAAAAGCAAAAGAAGAAATTTCTTTTTAGTATCTAGGACTCCTTTGTCATAAGACAATTTTCACACTATTTAAATGCTAAGTTTAAAATATTAACAGCACTTCAATACAAGTTATGCAATCCCTACGAATTATAAACACTTTGACTTACAATGTATAATGCTATCTCAAGTCCAAATAGTTTGCGATGTCAAAAGTATTTCAATCTGACTTAAATTAAGTCCTTACGTATTTCCCTAACCAAGTGTACTACACTTACAAACTAATTTTTTAAAAAAACCCTCATTCAGACAATCTTGCCTTAATATAACAGGTTATTATAAGCAAATTACAATAAGTTTTCATTTTGGAAGTGAGGGAAAAACAGAAAACACAATGAATCATATTAAGGAATTGGTTTTACAAAATGCGGACATTCACCACTGCACTCACCTCCTCACCTATTCCAAAGGACAAGCAAAGAGAGAGGCCGAAATTGAATAATTTTATACTATTTTCCTTCTCAATCTTTATTCTTCCCAAGTTACCTCTAACATGAACAATGACAAGTCATTTCATATTGTTTATTATATAATGCATATATTTCAAAATTTGAGATTTCAAATACCACAGTAAGCAACATAGTTTTTTTTTTTGGTTTTTGTTTTTTTTTCAGGAGGTACCAGGATTGAACCTCCTAAAAGGTGGGTCCTCACACATGGGAAGCAGGCGCTCAACCACTGAGCTACATCCACTCCCCAATGAGAGTTGGTTTGTTCGTTTGTTTGTTTGTTTTCGGGAAGTACTGGGGATTGAACCTGGGACTTCATACATGGGAAGCAGGCACTCAACCACTTGAGCTACATCCATTCCCCAGCAATATAGCTTTTTAAGATGTATTACTTCAGGATATGTTAATAAATGCATGCCCTCAACGTTAAAAAACATTTTGAAAAATTAAAATTAAAACTTCATGAAGGGAAATAGTTAAACAGAGAAAAACCACCTTTGAACCAAACGAAACCTAAAAAAAACTCATTGAGCTCCCAAAAGTAGAGATGACTCATAAGCCACATTGAAGAAAGACTTTTAGCAAATATTAATGCATCCTATTCCCCATGGAATTCATAAGAAGATAGCTATTACTACCTTGTATCCAGGTCCTAACTGATGAACCGCAAATATCTGTGCTGGGTTCAGTGCCTCGCTGAAGACATACACGGCACCCAGCTGCCCACAGAACACTCTATTGGCATCAGCAGTTTCTGAAGATCCGAGAAAGCACTTGTCATAACTCTGTTTTAAAAAGTTGTTTAAAAAATCAAATTTGTTATTTTGTAATAAAATATTTAAGTACATAAGACTTCATTTCATGAATATATTAAAGCATGAAATTAATAACATTAACAGAAGAAAAGAAAATTAATAACATTAACACTTTATGGAATGTTTAAATAACAAAAGTCAGCTAAAGATTGTTAGGGGAAAAAAATCAGTTTAAAATTTTATATTTATGGTTAAGCAAACAAATAACAGCCATCTACTCAATCTTGAAACTTGACCATTTTCTAAATTTATAGTTAAAGGCAAGAGAACATATAGTTACTTAGCCAAAAAAGTAAAAATAATTTTAAAACTCTGATGATTTATAATTTTCCATATTTTTCATATTTCATCTGAATCAAGGATATGACTATTCCAAATTTTAACCAAAAACACAGAGTGCCTAATTTTAAAAACTCTGCCTATGTCTCCATTATGGATATTTTGCACACTTTCTCCAGACTAAGTCAAGAACACAAAGAAAATCCATTTCTTCTCTCCCACGAGCAGGCGTTTATGCAGAAGCCTGCTGCCTGGAGCAGACAGCGCAGGGCCTACATCTGGAGACTTCGCACGGAGGGAGCCAGCAGCACCAGACCCTCCCACCTCTTCCTCTTGGCGCCCCCCCACCCTCGCCACCCCCAACCCCACGGTTCAGACCTGGGAGCAGCCATGGCCTGGTTTCCTTCCCCACCCCTGCAGCACTAATACGTGAGACATCATACACGAAGAGTGTCCATCTGGTCCGTAATAAAATAACTGAAAATGTGTGAATGGGGCAAAGAGACAGGGAAACTCCTCATTAAATAAGCTAGCAATCTCTAGTTTCAAATACAGACGCTCGAGATTCCACCGCATAAAGCAAGTGTGAATGTGGGGAATCGCCCAGGCCTCTCTCTCTATCGGGATACACTGTAAATAATTAAGAAATCAGAGGTGCTTTAGCATGTGGTCTTCACCCGCTAGCACCTGTCGCCAGGACGGCTGGGGCTCCTTCCGCTCCATGATAAACAGGCTGTCCCCTTGGAGGCGGAGCCTGGCAGCAGAATTTCTTCTGGGCCAACCGTGAGTTTCTAGGCCACAAGAAGCAAACTTGTCTATAAAGGGCCAGCTAGTGAATATTTTAAGGTTTGCAAGTCACCTCTGGTTTCTGTGGTTTTGCTTCTGTGATGGTTTGGTTGGTTTTTCTTTTAAAACAACACTTCACAGATGTGAAAAGCCATTCTGAGCTCTGGGCTCCCGAGTCATATAAAATGGACCAAGCAGAGGATCTGGCACACAAGGGCAAACCAAGGACTAGGCACAGCATTATTAGGGAAATGAAAGATGGAGCAAGAGTCACATCCTGACTCTTCAGGAGAATGAAGTCCAGAGAGATGCAGACAGAATTAAAGAGTGGGTTTTGGTAGGAAGGGGCATGCTGTTATAAAACCAAGCTTGTGGGAAGGACTGTCTACTACTGGGCGTGGAGCACATCTTTCCCTTTGGCTGCATGAGACCGGTGAGGATGGAGGCGAGGCAGTGCACCAAGATGGGAGAGCAGCAAGCACTCTTGAGGCTTTAACGCCAGGTGCCTCTATCCAGACTCCACCCGAGGCACTTCCTCCAACTACCAGATGGCCAAGTTGCCACCACCTCTTTGTTGTTATGGCAACAGTCATTTAAGTGACACCGCTGCTTCTCTCGGTGCTTCCTTGCAGGATATCCTCAATATCCAGATTGACGTTTTAAAAATAAAGGCCAGGATCATGTAATGGTCAGCTCAAAACCCTCCAGGGACTTTGATGCTGGCTAAGAAGCCTCCGGGAGGCCCTCCCTCTGCTCAGAAAACTGGTCGTCTTGCTGGTCCTTGAATTTTCCAGCTCTGCTCAGGACCTTTGCACTTACTGTCCAACTGCAAGGGGAATCCCCCACGCATCCACCCGGCTGGCTCTTTCCGCTCTTCTCGCTGGGCTCTTCTCTGGACAAGCTGACCGCTTCTTCCCTACCCCCACATTTTCTATACCTATTCCCCATTCTATTTTCCTCCTTGAATAAATAATAATGACTACATATTATACTTATTCATTCTGTTTAAGATCATCCTTCCACATTCAAATAAGGGGTAAAACATTTTTTTTAATGCAAGTTTGGAAGAAATAGAATACTTCATTAATATTTTATGGCCTAAAATACTCAATAATTTGGCCAAGTTGATT
>JAQZBX010027127.1:0-28545 GCA_029593785.1 Cabassous unicinctus
TTTTTTTGAGTGGGTACTGGGGATTGAATCCAGTGCCTCGTACATGGGAAGTAGGTGCTCAACACAGAACTACATTTGCTCCTCAATGAGAGCTGGTTTTTTCGTTTGTTTGTTTGTTTTTAGGAGGTACCAGGGATCGAACTAGGACCTCACACGTAGGAAGCAGGCACTCAACCACTTGAGTTACATCTGCTCCCCTTATGATCCTTTTAATTTCTGTGGGGTCAAGTAATATAACCCCTCTGATTTCTGACTTTATTTATATGCATCTTTTCTCTTTTTTTCCTTTGTCAGTCTAGATAAGGTTTGTCAATTTTATTGAACTTCTCAAATAATTAACTTTTGGTTTTGCTAATCTTCACTGTTGTTTAATTCTCAATTTCATTTACTGCTGCTCTAATCTTAGTTATTTCTTTTCTTCTGCTTGCTTTTGGATTAGTTTGCTATTCTTTTTCTAGTTACTCCAGATGTGTAGTTAGGTCTTTGATTTTAGCTCTTTCTCCTTTTTTAATGTAGGTATTTTGAGCTATAAACTTCCCTATCAGCACTGCCTTCACTGTATCCCATAAGTTTTGATATGTTGAGTTCTCATTTTGATTCTTCTCAAGATATTTACTGACTTCTCTTGAAATTTCTTCTGTAACCAACTGATTGTTTGAGTATGTTGTTTATTTCCATGTATTTGTGAATTTTACATTTCTCCACCTGTTACTGATTTCCTGCTTCATTATGGTCAGAGAAAGTGCTTTGTGTAATTTCAATATTTTAAAATTTATTGAGACTCATATTGTGACCCAACATGTGTTTTTTTCTTTGAGAATGGTCCATGTGCACTTGAAGAGAATATATATCCTGCTGTTTGGGGATGCAATGCTCTGCATATGTCTGTCAGGTATAGTTCTTTTATCTTATTATTCAAGTTCTCTGTGTCCTTATTGACCTTCTCTCTAGATGTTCTATCTATTGATGAGAGTGGTGCATTGAAATCTCCCACTATTATTGTAGAGATGTCTATTACTCCCTTCAGTTTTGCCAGTGTTTGCCTCAGGCTTAGGAGCACTTTAGTTAGGTGCATAAATATTTATGATTGTTAATTATTCTTGGTGGATTAGCCCTTTCATTAATATATAATATTATTATTTGTCTCATAGCAGTTTTGCTTTTAAAGTCAATTTTGTCTGATATTAGTACAGCTATCCCAGATCTTTTTGGTTACTGCTTGCACGGAATATTTTTTTCCAATCTGTCACTTTCAGACTATTTTTCTGTTTGTGTCTAAGGTCAGTCTCTTTGAACAGCATATAGTTGGATGCTTTTTAAATCCATTCTGCTAATCTGTGTCTTTGGATTGGGGGAGTTTAATCCATTAATATTTAATGGTATTATTGTGAAGCCACTACTTACTCCAACCATTTTATCCTTTAGTTTTTATCCTTTAGTTTTTAAATGTCATATATATATATATATATATATATATATATATATAGTTTCTCTTTTACCATTTTAGTTACCATAATTGATTCTCTTCATTTTTATACTCTATTCCAAGTCCCCTGCATTTTCCTTTCAGCCTGTAGAACTCCCTTTAGCATTTCTTATAAGGCAGGTCTCTTGTTGACATAATGTTTCAGTTTCTGTTTATATGAGTATTTTAAACTCTTCCTCATTTTTGAAGGACAATTTTGCCAGATAAAAAATTTTTGCCTGGCAATTTTTCTCTTTCAGTAGTTTGTATATATCATACCACTGCCTTCTTGCCTCCATTGTTTGTGATGAGAAATAGGCAATTAGATTTATTGTGGTGCCCTTGAATGTGACAAATCATTTTCTTCTTGCTATTTTCTGGATTCTCTTTTTATCTTTGGCATTTATTATTCTGATTAGTATGTGTCTCTGATTAGGTCTAATAGGAGTTATTTTGTTTGGAGTACATTGTGATTTTTGAACATGTTTATTTAAGCCTTTCGTAATAGGACATTTTTGGCTATATTTTCCTCAAATATCCTTTCTGACCCTTTTTCCTTCTCCTCTCCTTCTGGGACACCAATGATGCATATTTTTGTATACTTCATGCTATCATTCAAATCCCTGAAACCCAGTTTTTTTTTTTCCATTCTTTTCTTTATCTGTTTTTCTATCTGCAAGATTTCAAATGTCCTGTTCAAATATATCTCTAGTGTATTTTTAATCTTTTCTACAGTGTCTTTCATTCCCATTATTTCTGCGATGTTTCTTTTTAAACTTTCTAATTCTTCTTTATGCTCACACAATGTTGTCTTCACGCTTAATTGATTAAATTATGATTAGGAATTTGAGCCACATCAGTAGAGCATTGAGTCCTCGCCTCTTGGTGGGCAGTGACTCACAGAGAAAAGACATGGCAAAGGACAGAGTTGGGAGTTTTGAGCTGGAGCCTGGGAAGTGAACACACAGGAGAAAAACACAGAGGAATAGAGACAGCTACTTAAACACTGCAGAAGCCCCGGGGAGAGAGACAGAGCTATTTGCCTGACAGTCTACAGCTGGCCTTGTGGAGAGACCACAGCAGCCGAGCCTGGAGAGAAACAGAGTCCCTGGAAGAGAGGAACCCAAAAAGCCTGAACTGTTGACAGACATCGGTAGCCATCTTGCCCCAACACATGGCAATAGACTTTGGTGAGGGAAGTAACTTATGCTTTATGGCCTGGTAATTGTAAGTTTCAACCTCAAATAAATACCCTTTATAAAAGCCAGCAGATTTCTGGCATTTTGCATCAGCACCCCTTTGGCTGACTAATACAATATCCTTTATCTATTTAGTCATATTTTCCTTCATCTCCTTGAATTGATTTAGGAGATTTGTTTAATATCTTTGATTAGTTGTTCCAAATTCTGTGTTTCCTCTGAAGTTTTAATTTGCTCCTTTGACTGGACCATATCTTCCTGTTTCTTAGTATAGCTTATAATTTTTGCTGATGTCTAGGCATCAATTATCTTGATGAATTTACTCTGCTGTTCAGTTTCTTTGTCATGCCTAGGGTTTTATTGTTGGTTGGCTTTGGGTTAAGGCTCTTCTTTGACACTTGATTCAACTTGTTCTAGGACCTTAGAATAGACCATGTTTAACTGATCAGATATTCTCAGCTCTTCTTCATCTGCTTCTTGCCCTGGATATGTTGTACAATTTTTAAGGTTGCATTATTTGTGCAATTGTTTCACTCCCAGGAGAAAGCTCCTTCTGTTCTTTCTCTGGGAATCTTGATATTTTCTATTTGTTTTTGTTTTGCTATTGTATTTTTTAACACTCTTTTCATTGTCTTTAGTTGCTTTTGCCTGGAGGGCAAATCATTTTAGGTGGATCACTCTGGAGAAGACTTTCCCAAATCAGTATTTTCTAGCCAAAACAAAACCAGGGACCCCTGGAGGGGGTATAGATTGGTTCCAAAGTGCCCTGGGGAGGGGATCAGGAAGAACACTTTCTTACTTGGGTGATTTTACTATACTCAAACTATAATCATATGTACAACACTTACAGTGAGTTCTATGAGTCATTCTAATGAATTATTGGACCCTAAGGGATGATGGGAACCCCATAATTGCAGCCATTTGGTCAGCAGTTCAGATAGCCTGGGTCCCAATCTTGTGACTAGTACTTGAAGGGCAATCTTTTAGACAATTGCCCTTAACCTGTGGAATCTGGCTTAATTCTGCGTAGTTAGAGTCAGTATTGAACTAAATGAAGTTTTTGATACCAATATAGCTGATGTCCAAAGCTGTTTTATGGAAGTGGTAGATGATTTTGATACCCTTCTCACCTCATTTCTATGTTTCTTTATTGGTTTTAAGTACTTTTTATATATACCAAATCTCAGCAACAGCCAGTTAGATTATATATCTATCATTTCCATTTTTTTTAACTCTCTCTCTAAGCAAGGTTTAAAACAGTTAAGGAAATTCCCCAATATCTCACAGGTAGTGATCAGACCTACTGGCAAATATGAAGTAATTTAAGGAAATTCCCCAATGTCACATATGTCAAATCCCCTTCTGACTCAAACCTTTGTCTCTTTCCACAACACCTCACTGTTTTAACTCCTTTACTTCCTCATTCTCATAAACTAACTGGAACTAATGTGGTCATAGTTGATAAAGATTAAAAGAGTAATGGAAGAATAAAATCTCAGTTTAGAAGCCAGTTATTAGCTAGTTACTCTGACAGTGACCAGTGAATGAACCAACCTTTCAGAATCCATGTCACTTCCAAGTTCCATGGATGCCTCCAATGATGAGGAAGTAATTTCTCCTATTTGTATTTTTATACAGCTCTTTAAATAAATTCTTGAGTGTGTGTTGAATTCTGTTTCTAGAAACTTCTAACTTTTGATTCTAGTTCTATACCTGGAGCCAAATAATAATGGTAACTAACATATATATAACTTAGGACTTATTCTAAATATTCCAACACATTAAATTATATTAACTCAGAGAAACCTATAATAAAGTAGTAATATTATTATTATTTTAAGATGAAGAAACTGATGCCTAATGAGAAATAATTGCCAAGAAGTGGTAGAGCTGGATTTGAAACCAAGAGTGTGGCTCCAGAGCCAATACACTTAGCCACCAAATGCTACACTCCTGTGATAACTTTTACTGTCCATCTGAACCATATTTCTACACTTTCAATTAGAACACAACCACTTTCTTTCATCCTTTGAAGCTACCCAAATAGTCATTCTTTTTGTGGTAGATAGAATCATGTACCCCAACAAAAGACATGTTTTTCATCTTAACATTCCTGTAGGTGTGAATCCATTTGTAAATAGGACCCTTTAAAGATGGGTCATCAATCAAACAAGTGGAGGCAGGCTCATTTGTGAGTAGGAACTTCTAGGATCCTATTTAAGTGTTCCCAAACTGAATCAGAATGGACCTTAATCTTAATTACTGGAGGACTTATCAAAAGGGAGAATCCAGAGGACAGTGGAAATCAGAAAAATATACCAAGATACGGGAGATCACTAAGTGACAGGAGGCAACGATGTAAGCCAAGGAACCCCAAGAATTGTGGCAAGCCAGCACCAGAACACTACCAATTCCCAAGGAAAGCACGGCCTTGCTGATACCTTGATTTCAGATGTCTGGCCTCAATTTCTGAACCAATAAATTCTTGTTGTTTGAGACAACCCATTGTGTGATATTTGTCTTAGCAGTCCAGGCAAACTAAGATACTCCTCTTTACAGACACATCAATGTTCAATAAAGGGCAAGTCATAAGGTAGGGATAGAATTTAAATATTAAGGGAATGTGCTTGAGTCAGAATGCCCAGGTTCCTAATCTGACCATGCCATTTACTAACCATATAAATAACACTGGACAAGTTATATAACCCATCTGTGCCTCAGTTTCTTCATTTTAAAAATTAGGTATAATAACATATTTACCTCATAGAATTTTTTTTTAAAGCTTAAATGAAACACTTAGAATGTTGGCTGGCACATTTTCAGCATTCAAGAATATTAGTTATTATTATTACTTAGCATGATTAAATAAGATAATACATGTAAATATACTGGCCCTTAGAAAGCACACAATATATATTAACTATTGTCATCACATTTACTATTATTTGTTGATTTCACACATGTTCTATGAATTGAAGTTCATGAGGAATATGAATGTGGAATCTCAGGGTCCATGGTAAACCCAAAGTGTACACAGATTCAGATATACCGGGAGGAATTTTCTGTTATCCTTCCCCCAATGCCTCCTAACAATTGAGTTTATGTAGTCACATTTCAGATTCAGATTTAGGTACCTGTACTACTCTTTTCTTTCCTGGGTGAAGGTCTCAGAGACTCAGACTCCTTTCTTTAACTATCTAAACTACAACTAACCACATAAAGTTCTTAATATTTCCTATTTCTTTTGATTATCATGGTAACCCTGTAATGCAGGTCCTTCATCCCATTACACAGCTGAAGAAATTGAGGGCCAGAGAGGTTAGCCAAGTAGCTCAGGAAGTGACGCAGTGGGAATGTAGACTGATTAACTTCAATGGCCAGGTTCTTAAAAGTGAACTTTATACCTCTTCCCACCATCAGTAAGGCAGTTCTAAGTACCCACCTTTGCTAGAATTCCAGAGGCTGATTCTGATACAGTGTCCTCAGCCCCTATAGACTCAGAAACTAGGTGCCGGTTAAATATGCCAGAAGCTCCTAAGGCCCAGAGGTATATAATTTTCATATCCAAGAGTAAAGATAAGGTAAAAAATAAAGATATAACATGGAATAAAAAATACACTGTGTTCTAAAGATTGTAACTACTAAGATGTGCTTATATTTCCACCCAATGAATGGGCATTTTTATTATTACCCACTGGTAAAACCAGTTTCAGGCCTAGGATGAAAGTTTGGTTGAACCAAGATGGTAAGTATTGTAAACTTGTTCACGACCTCTCCCCAGTCTATTCTGTCATTTTTTCACAGTCCCAAGAATTCCTCAGTGGAAATATTCAACCTTTACAGATCCAAAATAACAATTTTCAGGCCAAATTAAATGAAGTTGAAAATCTCTACAATGGCTCCCAGATTTACATAAATTACAAGCATGTATTAAAAGTTTACTTGCAGGGGGACAGATGTGGCTCAAATGGTTGGGCATCTGTCTCCCATATGGAGGAACCTGGGTTTGATCCCTGGAGCTCCTGGTAAAAATTTTAAAAATTTTAAAAAAATTAAAAAAAATTAAAAAGTTTACTTGCATACTTTTAGCTTCTTTGCCAAAAATACATATATAATAATTTAATTAAGTATTTCCATGTGCCTGACAGAGAGGTGCTGGACTTTCCCACGGCATTTGTGATCAGGCGTACATACAGACATGCATGCGTGTGCACACACACAAATTAAAATGGAATAAGTCTTCTAGAGGCATATTTTGTCACACTCTTCCAAGAACAGCATTTAAATATCATCTCCCTTGATTCACTCAGAGGTTTGGAAATGACTCCTTTACATTTGATAATGGACCTCTACTTAGACATTCTTTTGTATCCTCAGAATCTCAGGCGATACCATTACTGCTTCATAAAACACAACAAAATACCAGGAGATCAAACCAAGTAGCAATTACCGAAAACATTTTTCTGATATCTCCCCAGATTTTCCTTTGGGGAGTGCTAACTCAGTAAGTGTTCACTATACATAAACAAAGCATAGGCTATAACTCTGCAAAGAACTTACAATATTCTCTTAAGTGTTTTGCTTTGTTTGATAAAATAGTCTTTGGGGAAACTGTAATGGACAAAAGCTAAAGATCCAAAGAAAGGAAACCTGATCCATTTGAAAGTGAATAGGGGGCTGCAGAGAGAAGTAAAAAATATGCTGGTGCTCATTCAAAAACTGCTGACTTCCTCTAGTAGGTCATCTTATAGGTCCACCTCATACCACATAATAGCATAATTAAAAAGTGCTGATGTTGTGTACCAGGAAGAATCTGCCCTCTTCAACCCTTGTTGAAGAAGCAATGACTAACTTCACCGTGTTGAATCTGTGGCATTGCAATTTCATCTATAGCCCAGGATACAATTAAACCTCATTAACTTGTACCCCACTAATTCTGAATTTACAAGAATTCAGATATGGCTTAAGAATTGAATCTTGCTGAGCTAAAAAGCTCTAGATAATTTCTTCCTTTGTGAATATCAGGGTCTTATTCATAAGACCAATATAGTCAAAACTTTGTAGTGGCTGTATCAACAAAAGACTTGCTATTCAAGGTTCTGCTGCAGTATTTGAATCCTCATTTCCCATAGAAAGTTATTACTGTGGGAAGTATAAATGTTAGGCAAGCCTAGTTATTTCAAGCTCAAAAACCGGTGTTACTGGAAGAGTAAAGCTGAATATACTGCAAACTAAATTTAGTTTTTAAGTTTGTGTGTAGGGATTATGGTTAATTTTAGATTCTACATTTCATTATTTTCTAAATTAAAGAGAGGCAGGTGTTTTTTTAATAATTTGTAAATTCATCAAAAAGAATTTTTTAAGAGTTGAAAAATAGTGGACATATACAAGTATTATTAATTTAGTGTTGTTATTCCCTCCTGCCTAAGTTCTGTATAAATACCCATTACATCATAGTTTATAATGAATAATCTTTTGGAGTGATAAAATGTATTTATTTAATCAGTTGCATTTGTAAATATACTAGGAAGAAGTTTGTTAAATTTTTCTTTCCTTTATAAAGAGTGGGCAACAGAGATTAATCTGGCTTGATAAATTTAATAATCTTTGGGAATAAAATGATTAGCTATAAAGAGTGTATTAACTTTTACTGGAAAGGTGACTAGTGAATTTTCTCTTTCAAGGTACTAAATTACCACCCAATAGCTACTGTTATCACTAATCCCCTGTATTAATCACCCAAAGGGGTACTGATGCAAAATACCAGAAATCTGTTGGATTTTATAAAGGATATTTATTTGGGGTAGAAGTTTACAGTTACCAGGCCATAAAGCATAAGTTTCTTCCCTCACCAAAGTCTGTTGCCACATGTTGGAGCAAGATGGCTGCTGACGTCTGCAAGGGTTCAGGCTTCCTGGGTTCCTCTCTTCAGCTCGTTTCTTTTCGGGCTCAGATGTTCTGCTTTTTCCATAAGGCCAGCTGTAGACTATCAGGTGAACGGCTCATCTCTCTTCTCTAGGCCTCTGCCTGTGTTTAATGGAGACTTCTCCTTTCTCACATATCTGCTTCTCTGTGTGTTTACTTCCAGGGCTCCAGGATTAAAACTCCAACCTCCCTTCTCTGCGGTGCTGTTTTTCTGTGATTCCTCACCACCAAGGAGGTGTAGACTCAACATCCTACTGACATGGCCCAATCAAAGCCCCAATCATTATTTAATCAAGTAAAAGTGAAACCTCTGAATCCAATATAATCTAATATGCCCAGAGGAACAAATCAGTTTACAAACATAATCCAATATCTATTTTTTGATATTCATAAACAATATCAAACTGCTACATCCCCCATTAAACCAAGTAACATGAATTTTTTTATTTCCTGGTACATATGAAAGTTATGTTTACACTATACCATAATCTATAAGTGTACAATAGCATTATGCCTAAAAAGCAATGAACATGTTAATTATAAAATATTTTATTGTTAAAAAATACTAACCACCATCTGAGGCTTCAGAGAGGCATAATCTTTTGTGGAAGGTCTTATCTAAATGCTGATGGCTGCTGACTAATCGGAGTAGTGGGTGCTGAAGTTTGGGGAGTCTGTGGCAATTTCTTAAAATGAGACAACAATGAAGTTTGCCACATCAATTTATTCTTCCTTTCATGAAAGATTTCTCTGTAGCAAGTGATGCTGTTTGATAGCATTTTATCCACAGTAGAACTTCTTTCAGAATTGGAGTCAGTCCTCTCAAAACCTGCCACTGCTGTATCGACTAAGTTGATGTAATATTCTAAATCCTTTGTTGTCATTTCAACAAGGACCACAGCATCTTCACCAGGAGTAGATTCCATCTCAAAAAATCACATTCTTTGTTCATCTATAAGATGAACATCCTTATCCATTCAATTTTTATCATGAGATTGCAGCAATTCAGTCACGTATTCAGGCTCCACCCCTAATTCAAGTTCTCTTGTTATATTCACCAATCTGCAGTAACACCCTCCACTGAAGTCGTTAGCGCCTCCAAGTCATCCCTGAGGGTTATTATCAGCCTCTAACCCTCTTCCAAACTTATTCCAAACTCCTGTTAATGTTGATATTTTGATGTCTTCCCATGAACCACAAATGTTCTTAATGGCATGTATAATGGTGAATCCTTTCCAAATGGTTATCAACTTAATTTGCCCAGGTCCATCAGAGAAATGACTATCTATGGCAGCTATATCCTTTTGAAATATATTTCTTAAATAAAAAGACTTGAAAGTGGACAATACTCCTTTGATCCATGGGCTGCAGAATGAGTGTTGTGTTAGAAGGCATGAAAACACATTGTAATCTCATTGTACACCTCCATCACAACTCCTAGGTCACTGGGAGCATTGTCAACGAGCCATCATATTTTGAAAGGGGACTTTTTTTCTGAGCAGTCTTAATAGTGGCTTAAAATATTCAGTAAACCATATTGTAAACACGGTGTCATCCAGGCCTTGCTGTTCCATTTATAGAAGACAGGCATATTAGATTTAGCATTTTTCTTAAGAGCTTTAGGATTATTGGAATGACAAATGAGCACTGGCTTCCACTTAAAGTCACCAGCTGCATTAGCCCTTAACAAGAGTGTCAGCTGCCTTTGAAACTGTGAAGCCAGGCATTGGCTTCTCATCTCTGTGTATGTAAGTCCTAAATGGCATATACTTCCAATATAAGGCTATTTTGTCTGTACTGAGAATCTGTTCAGTGTAGCTACCTTTTTAAATTATCTTACCTAGCTCTTCTGGATAACTCGCTGCAACTTCTACATCAGCAGTCATTGCTTCACCTTGCAATTCTGTTAGAGAGATGGCTTCTTTCCTTAAAGTTCATGAACCAATGTCTACTAGCTTCAAAATTTTCTCATGCTACTTCCTCAATTCTCTAAGTCTTCATAGAACTGAAGAGAGATTAGGGCCTTTCTCTGGATTAGGCTTTGGCTTAAGGGAATGTTGTGGGCTGTTTGCTCTTCTTTCCAGACCACTCAAACTTTCTCCACATCATCTGTTTTGCTTTCTTATCATTCGTGTGTTCACTGCAGCAGCACTTATAATTTCCTTCAAGAACCTTTATTTTGCATTCACAACTAAGCTAATTGTTTGGTGCAAGAGGCCTAGATATTGACCTATCTTGGCTTTCAACATGTCTTTCTCACTAAACTTAATCATTTCTAGCTTTGGATTTAAAGTGAGACACATACAACTCTTCATTTCATTTGAACATGTAGAAGGCATTGTAGGGTTATTAACTGGCCTAATTTCAATATTACTGTGTCTAAAGGAATAAGGAGACAAAGGAGAGGGAGAGAGATGGGGGATGACCAGACAGTGGAGCAGTCAGAACACATACATTTATCGACTCAGTTTGCTGTCTTATATGAATGTGGTTTGTGGCACCCCAAAACAATTGCAATAGTAATATCAAAGTTTACTGATCACAGTTCACCATAACAGATATAATAATAATGAAAAAGTTTGCAATATTGTGAGAATTACCAAAATGTGACACAGAGATGCAAAGCGAGCATAGGCTGTTGGAAAAATGGTGCTGTTAGACTTTCTTAGTGCAGGGGTGCCACAAAACTTCAATGTGTAAAAAATGCAGTAACTGCAAAGCACAATAAAGTGAAGTCCAATTAAAGAGTTATGTCTATATTTAGAAACTTTTATAGCAATTTGCCATTGCCGTGAAATTTAAACCATAGTCAATGGACTTGTTTCATTGTACTGGCTACTGACTGGACTGAGCATTGTCTAACTTGTGCAGTGGGTCACATGTAGTGTATACTCCATAATAATGTTAGTGCAATGGATCATGAAAAAAAAATACTGGTCCTTCACCATAGATAGTTTGAAAAGCACTGGCCCAGACACAGAGGACATGATATGCATAAAAAGTACAACTTCAGGTGGTGTCTGAGATGACTGCCCGTAATAATCGTGAACATTGATAGTAAGTAACAAATTAGATTGTAAGAGGCCATATCCGATTTATTCACCAACATATGTGTAGCAACTTGAACCATGTCGGTGAATTGTAGGTACTTAGTAAATCCTTGATGAGAAAATGCAATGAGAGTAGAGTTTATGAGGATACAGTTTGGCTTCTAAGATCAGGACACACTCCTGAAAATAACTAAAAATCAACAAATATTCAAAAAAGTTAATATAAAACCCGAACGATGAAGAAAAAATTTAGATTCAATTGACTATGATTCCTGATTTCTTAAGATTTGACTATACCCAAATTTCCCAAGGTTGCATTAGAAGAATTTGAGGAACATTTTGTCCTTTTTCAAGAAAATCTTCTCTGACCTCCTTAGCTTCCTCTTATAGGCCCCAATACTTGCCCAATCAGCACATATTAACACAGAGTAGGTGGTTACTGCTCTTACAGAATTCCCCACTAAACTGTAAGTTCCAGGCCATATCTATCAGCCCCTAGCACACTTGATAGAAGACTGGAAAAAAATCAGTTATTGAGAAAATGTTTACTATAATTTATAAACTGTTTGGTGTTTTACGTGCACAGCCACACAGTAAGTAGATGAAGAAGGTAAGTTTTTTAACCTCGGTTTTGCAGATGAGGAGACTGAGACTTAGGAAGGTTAAATAATTCGCCCAAGATCACCCAGTTAGTAAATGATTGAGGTGATTTTCAAATGTGTGCTGTTTACCACTGGAGCCTGTATTTCAACCATGGCATTACACAGCTTTCTGTGTTGAAAACTGTAGGCCAGTGAGGGACCCGAGTTCATGCGAGCCAAGCTGCAGTAAATCTTCCTGCCAAGGAATGAGGTATAAAACTCTTTTCTCCCCCTTGAAGCTGGGTAAACAGACACAGAAGCAGCCAGTAAGAAAAGGAGCTGAGGGCTTTAGCAGTATTTTGACAGAGACCAGTCCCAGGGTAAAGCAATTAGCTAGCATTTCACACCAACCTAGATGAGAACAGCGTGGCATTCAAAGCAGAGGATCAGTCACGGATTAAAAAAAGAAACAAAGGAAATATCCAGTGTTTCACAATTCTTTAGTGAAGTGGAATAAGAAATACATAACAAGGCCTTGGTGTGTATCATTTGCAATATTTTGTATATATATTTTCACACATTCCAATTGTATATCATTGGCAATCATTAATCTCTTTGTCTTGAAAGGCTACTGAGTTAAAACACCTCTTAAGTATTGTTATAAATAGCTATACAAACCCGGTGAACCCCAACTTAAAATCAAATCTAGTTTGGTGCTATCCATATTGGTAGCCACTTGGCACATGTGGCATCTTAAGTTTAAATTAATCAAAATTAAATAAATGTAAAATGTTACTTCATTTCAAGGGATCAGTCACCAAATGTTGCTAGTGGTTGCCATATTGGGCAGTGCATCATAGACTACTTCCATCGTTGCAAAAAGTTCTGTTGCACAGCACTGATCTGGTTGATTTTGACTAGAGTTTGCAAAGCTGTAAAGCAATGTACTTTGTATAATGTTGTCTTTCTCAGGCTTACTATAATCTGATATGCCCAGAATACTACTGCTTAAGCCTGTTGTCCTGGCATAAATAATTGTGTTCCTTTAACTCTCAAAAGTGTTCTGGTCAATAAATTATGGCCACCTTAAGTGCCTCATTACACCCTACTCATTATATCCATTTCCTTCCTTTCAAACTGTATATGTGGCACATTATTTTACCTTTCTCTACTGCACTCTCCTCACACATAAAATGGAGATATAGTACCTCTTTAGGGTGCATTTTGTACTGCTTTTTCCCCTACATCCTGCAACTATTTAAGTATATAAAAAAAATTTCCTAAAAAGCAGAATTTTTGTTTCCTAGGCAATCTTAACAGAAGGCTTATTTTGTAACAGGCACTCAAAAACACATGGATTCCCAAAGAAAGTTCCAAGCGACATATTCTATCTCTTCCTGTCACAGTGCAACTAGGGGTGCACACATAACTTGCCACTGTCCAATCAGGTGTTCTCTCCTGGTACTTTGACTCTTGAGACCCTGGTTGGAAAGTGTGTTTTGCAACTGAAGTGATGAGGCGTTGTTCAGACTGTCCCCTACTGCCTTGTGCCCTTGTGTGCGTTATTTCCTGCTCTTTTTCCCAGTCTGATCCTCTAAACCCTGGGTAATCCTGAGTCCTTCATATCTCTCCAATAAATTCCGCTTTTGACCAAAGTAGACAGAGTCTCTTTCTGTTACTTGCACCCAAGATCCTAAATAGATCAACGACCTTGAAGGGAACTTTTCACTTGGAAACTATCCGTGGTACCAACTGTACTAAACAACTCTACATGTTTTTATTGCAATTTGCTCAAATGCTGAGGCCCACAGAGCTATCAGTCTAAATCCGCTCCAGATGTACATAAAGACATCTACGTAATCATATGTTCCTCCACAAATTAAGATTGTAAGGTTAAGATTAGAGAGTTCCCTCCTTCAGAAGATTCTTCTTCGGGTATTATCACAGTTTCTCCAGATGTTTATTAAGCATACATTCTCTTTATAATTTGCTTCCAACGGCAAGCCAGCTTCTGTCTTTGCTGATGCTCAGCTGTATTATTATGTGGGTCACGGTCAACTCTCCACATTTTCACTATCTAATTATTGTTTATGGTTTTACTTTGGATCCTGTACTTCAATTACCTACTTTATATTGCACAAACATACTAAATTTCCTTCTATTTATTATATCTTCCATAAATTGTATTGCCTGTCTAGGATAATGGGTATAGTTTGCACATTTGTAACATTTCAAATAGCCTAAATTTCTTGATAGCTTAAGTGTAGGGTGTGCAACTGTGGGGTTTGAATACTGCACATTGAAAAAATGATAGACTTCTCAAGTTCTTCTAGCTGTGTGTTTTTATATTAAAGTTAATTTCCCCTTTGGTAGAGACTGCCATACTGCCATGACTATATTTTTGAAAAGTCTACAAAATAAAGGCATAGTATCCTCTCAGTTTAAAACTCTTAAACATTACCTTTCTAAAGAAAAACAAACCATAAAGAAAGCTAAATTCGCAAAGAGAAATTCCGTTAACATTTTGAGGTGATTTCTTCCTTTGAAGGGACAGAAGGAACATGGCTGCAGAGTCTTAGGGCATCACACCATCCTCCCTGTTCTTGAGATTTGTAAAGGAAGATAAGTAACTGCCAGGACGTCCCTGGGCTGCCTATTATAAACTGTAATCAGTTGGAACTGATTACTCAACTCTGGTCATTTTCATCTGCAAACAAATTCACAGTTTTTCTAGACAAATATGGATGGGCTGGTGAATTTAAATTTCAAATGAAAAAATATCTTCCTGTAATGAGTTCACATACCTTTTATTTAGACTTCCAAATGCCAGCATAATGTGATTAGTTTTGATGTTGTTTCTTTCCACCACTTATGAGAAATCACATCATCAATCATATTATCAAAATTAGATATGGAGAAGACCTAACATGTCACCAGGACCTTCCCCAGTGCCGGTACAGGCTTGTTTTAGGCAGTCTGCTGTACTTTTTAATGCTTTCTTCTATCTAATATTAAATATCCCTTGTGATCAAGCATCCACCATCCATTGTAATGACATAAATATAAAGAATGAGAGATGTTTTTCTTTCTTTCTTTTTTTTTTTTTTTTAAGTGGATGCATCTGTATTTACCCTCTCTGGTTTTTCAGTGAAGAAAATAGAGATAAATCCAACATATTGTGATCAATAATTATCAGCTATTATTAGTAATTATTTCTAACATTTGCACAGAACTTTCACATATGTTACAGGAATAATACACATTTTAATAGATTTTAGTAAATTAGTATTCATTCTTTTAACAAAAATATATTGGTTGCCCTTTATAAGCCTTCTATTTGTAATATATTTTTATTTATACTTTTAAAATCAGTTCATTCAGAAGTTAGTGAGCAGTTTTAATGTGCCAACTTATAGACATGAGATGGTTTTATTTTTCTCCAATCATGTCTTTAACCCTGTTTTAACAGAGTTTCTTCCCATATCCTTGTGTGAATATTTGGGTCAATTTTGACTTAAAATTTCAGATCAGCCTAAAATTTCAAACTCAAGTTTAGGAGTGCAAATATTGGATCCAGCCTTTCTTGGTTTGAATCCCAACACCACCACCTTCTAGCATTGATTCCTGAAATTATTCATTGAACGTCTCTATGGCTCCATTTCCCCATTTCTCATATCTGGATAATAATATAACCTACATCACATGGCTCTTATGATTTTCTAGTTATGAATTGGAATGTTGCCTGGCACATAGTGAGTGAAATATGTTAGCTATGAGTAAAACCATTATTATTTTCATTACTAACATTGTTATCTCACCCCTCCCCTTTGCATAGACTTGACCCATGGCTCAAAAGAGACCTGAAGTTGGGAAGGGTTATCATTTTCCTTCTTTGTCCTATCCCAGTATCTGACTCGTTTAGAAGAGTCTTGTATTGAAGCATGGGAGGGAAAATAGGCAAGAAAGAAGAGATTATGTTCCCAGACTTGATGTTTATGAGGAAGTATCCCTGGTCTCATTCCAGCTTGGTCAGTCCATTTGTTGTTGGTGGCTTCTGCCAAAGGATTGGTCTCCACATGGTACAGTTTTGCTGAGGCAGTGATGAGCTTTAATCTTACCCCCTCTGCTGTGGTTGATATCCTTAGAGTGGGCAGTCATGCCCCCCCTTCAGCATTTACCAGTGATCAATGCTGCCAACACCTTCTCTCAGGTTTGAACACCTTACCAGACCAGGGTAGCTGCTTCAATCTCAAATCTTTCATGGCATGTGAGGCACAGGAATAGCTGATTTCCTTATCAATACCTTTTAAGTACTGTATGAAACCGAAATGGTGTGGAGAGTAGCCGTATCTTTTTCCTGGGCATATTTCATTGTGCTTGTTTTCTGTCCTGTTGTCAAAAGCTACTACAACAAATCTGCCACCTTCAGAAATCTCCTGACAATAACCAGACCAGAGTCTCTACACTTTTGTAAGTACTTAAGCTTCTGAAAATGAAAGTCAATCTCTCCCAGCAACCCCCTTATCTCCACCTTTATTAATTCTGCAGTTAATCAATCATCCAGAAGGAAGGGAAGATGCAAGTTTTTTCACCTTGTAGACAATTCTAAACTTTAAGAGCAGTTCTTGGAACTTCCTCACATCAAGACTTGGTTTATGAAAGAGTTGGGGAGTACTTTCTTTCTATTCATAAACACTGTATTCCCCAGAAGTCTGGCTGTTCTTAACTCTAAATCTTTCCCCATTCCAGTTTTATTTTATTTTATTTTATTCTTTTTACCAGAAAGGGGGTTGGGGGACATTCTGGTTTTGGCAGCTAGTATTAGAGTCAGTTCTGTTGCCTCAAACCAAGCCCTGGCTAGTGCTATCAGGACATAATTGCTGCAACTACTTTCCAGAAGGTAGGTGTGCTGGTTTGAGTCTTTTGTGTACCCCAGAAAATTATGTTCTTAAGTTAATCCAGTCCTGTAGGTGTGGGATCCTTTGACTGGATTGCTTCAGTGAGGCATGGCCCAGGGTGGGTCTTGGTCCTCTTGCTGGAGTCTTTAATAAATGGAGGAATGAAAGCAGAGAGACACAGGAAAAAAGACGCAATGACAGAGAGAAGCTGGGAGAGACGAGCTGATGTCTTTCCGTGTGCTTGATTGCCCACAGCTGAGACGCTAGGCCCATGGAGTGAGGAAGCTGAAGGCAATGAGGCCTGGAGAAGAGGGGAGAGACAAGCAGACCGGCACTGTGCCCTGCCATGTGCTTGATCACCCACAGCTGTGACTTAGTGAGACATCATCTCTTGAACACTTTCATAGCCTCAGAACTGTAAGCTTCTAACCCAATAAATTTCCATTATAAAAGCCAACACATTTCTGGTATTTTGTATTGGCAGGCTTTTTTAAAGTAAAACAGTAGGGAATTTAGTACCAATATTTTTTACGCTTTGTGCCTCATGCACTAAATCCAGGGCAAAAGAGATATCTCACTCAACTTTGTGTTATATATTTATGTATGATATGTATATCTTAGCATGTAAATAGTAAACATTTATGTATTTATAAAGATCAATAGTGACATTTTAAAGTCTACTATGTGGCAGGCATTATACTAGACACTTTATATGTTTCATGTGTAATTATCACAATAACTTATAAGCTAAGGATTATTATTCTTTTTTATACAGAAGAGAAAGATGAAACTCACAAGGCTCTATAGTTTGATTTCAATCAAATGCTCAGTAAGTAGTGGAGTAGGGACTTAGATCCAAGATGTCTAGATCCAAAGTTTAGATATTGTATAGTATTTCTATTATATGTAAAAATTAATAAGAATTATATATGGCTATACATTATAAAAATTCTGAAGCTAATGTTCCATAGCAGATATTTGTATTTTGAAATTCACATATAGAGGGCAAGTCAATGGATCCAATCCAGGTTCCTGTTTCTGCTGAGGCTTCAGTGGCCTCTAGCAAGCCCAGGAGCTGCAGGTCTCAAGCTTTAAAAATTGAAAATGAAATATCTTTGTTTTCAGGCACCATAACCATTATAAAAACTAACACCATACCCAATCTCTCCTTTCTCAGAAACAGGAACTAGGAAAGGTTCTGCTTGGTTATTTCATGCGCACTGTTAAATCCACCTGAACTTTCACAGATATAAACAAAACAACTATATTGGGAGTGGCAAAGAAGGAGAAATGTTCCACTTGACAAAGTGGGTGCACTATCAGGAAGATGCATTGGGGGTGTGAGAGCGAAGAGAATTTTTCTCATTCTTAGAGAATGTGACAATTTTTATGTTTAAGTACATGCATACATACTCATAACTAATGTAAATGCCACATATTATCCCTTGGGAATTTAAGAAGAATGAAACTGAGCTCCAAAACTTTGAAAACATGGTGATTTTTAATAAATCATAATTACTTAAACAAGCAAATTCATGAGTAAATTTTAACCAGTGAAGCAGCTAATTATCTTGTATATGTAATTTAATGCTCAAAGAGATGACCACAACCCCTAGTCAAAGTCAAACCAGTTCTCTGGAGGATCTCACCATGCTAAGAACTAATTTGATTTCTCCTGGGCCCCACCTGCTGGAAATGCATGCGTGCTGGCAGTGTACAATCTTGTGCCCAATTAGTCATGCAATTGCCAGCTTTGCCCAATGCAGTACAGGTGCACCTTCTCAAAAACAGAGCGTTTAAGCAGTTTACTCACAACACAATGACCCAGTTGAAATTCAGTAGAATAAAATAAGTTATCAAAAGATTATCTGAAGAGGATTGTGAGAAGATGCTGAAGTAGGGAGTTCCAGAATCAGTCTTTTCATTAGAACAACTATTAAAAAGGCAGGACCTGTCTGAAACAACTATTTTGAAACTCTGGAGGCCAGAAAAACACTGCATAGTATCCAAGGATGAGTGGTGGAAAGTGGCTGATAAATTATGGTAAATAACAGCAAATTGCTCTTTGCACAGGGCAGCTAAAAGTGCACATCCCCTACTCTCACAGAAGGCTCTGAGGCCCCTGGCTAGCTAGCAGGTGACAGAAAGGGACTTAAAAACCCTCTTCCCCAGGAACTGGGTTGGGCACTGCTGATCACTACCATGGCTTTTGATTAGTGAATTTGGATCCTAGCTCTGAGGGAAGCCATTGTTCCAACCTGCTCCTGACAAAGACAACAGCAGTTGTTGTGTCAGCCCTCCCTCAGCAGGGGTGGTGGTGGCTGTGGAAAATTAAAGATGCTGTGCTTCCTCAGGGCTATGGGGCACAGGAAGTTCAAGGGCTGCATTTGCTGGGCAGGCCAGGAAAGCTCAGCTTTGGTGAGCTGTTGGAGAAGCTCTTGGTGCCCTTCCTGATGCCCTTCACAGGGCACTTTGGAGCTAGTCTGTTTTCCCTAGTGGGTTCCTGGCCCTGTTTTAGCTGGTAAAGACTGACTTCAGAAAGTCTTATCTAGCATGCCCCTCATCCCAGAATTTGCTCTCCAGACAAAAGCAACTTGAGACAACCAAAGGAGTGTAAAAAACTATAGAGAGGTAAGCAGTGAGTAGCTTCAAACAACTGGGTGGGGAGGTGTGTCTCCTGGGAAACAGAGGGGGAAACCAAACTTCTGTAAATGGGAACTCCAAAACAACTAACAAGCAAAAGTTCAGGACAAGACACTGGTCCCAAAAGACAGGGAAAACCCTGTACACAGCATTCACCATGGGCAGACCTTCTGGATAGGAGGGCTGAAGCACAAGAAAATTTATATCATCACTAGCTGGTTACAAAATCAAGAAAAGGACATCCCAGGGAACAAATATCAGAGTTAACAAATATCAGTGTGCAACAAGAATACCAGACAAAGACATAGGAAATGATGGCCCATCCAAAGGAAGAGGATAAAAGTATAGAAAACACCAATGAAAACAAGAATGCAAATGTACTGAACAAAGCCTTTAAAAATGTCATCTTAGAAATAGTCAAGGAAATGAAGGAAAACACAGAGAAAGTACTAAAGGATATCAGTAAAACAATGAAGGAACAATATGAGAGTATTAATGAAGAAACAGAAATTTTAAAAAGGAACCAAATGGAACTACTGGAGTTGAAGATCACAATAACTGAAATGAAAAATGCCCAGGAGGATTTCAAGAATAGATTGGTGCTGGGAGAAGAAAAAATCAGTGAACTTGAAGACAAGACACTTGAAACGAGTCAAGCTGAGGAACAGAAAGGAAAAACAATTATTAAAATAGAAAATGGCCTAAGACACCTATGGGATACCATCAAGCACACCAATATGTAGATTATGGGAGTCCCAGATGGAGAAGAAAGAAAGAAAGGGGCAGAAGGAATATTCAAAGAAAAAAATGAAAGAGAACTTAGCAAAAGGTGTGAATATACATTTTCAAGAAGCCCAGAGAACACCAAACAAGATAAACTGAAAAAAAGATACACTCCATCATATGATAACACTATTAAATGCAACAGAGTAGGAAAGAGTTCTAAAAGCTGCAGAAGAAAAGCAATGTGTTACATACATGGGACCCAATAAGATGAAATACCGATTTCACATATAAACCATGGAGGCAAGAAGGCAATGGGTTGGAATACTTAAGGTGCAGAAGGAAAACAACAATTGCTAATCAAGAATTTTATATCCAGTGAGAATTTCTTTCAAAATTGAAGGAGAGATTTAGACATTCTCAGATAACAAAAGCTGAGGCAGTTCGTCACCATTAGACCTGTCCTACAACCAATATTAAAGTGAGCTCTTCAGATTGAAGGAAATGACACTAGACAGTGGTTCAGAGCAGCATAAAGAAAGAAATACCTAAAGTAAAGGTAACCATTTGGGTAATTATAAATGCCCAACATTATTGTATTGCATTGTTTGGTATGTAACTCCACTTCCTATATTCTACAAGTGCTAACATACAAATGCATAAAATGTAATGATAAATCTATGTTTTGGGATATATAATGGAAAGATATAAGTAGTTGCAAGTACAAAAAAAGGTTGCGTGCTGAGGAGTATAGGAAAAGTATATGTGCATGCTATTGAATTTACATTGATATCAAAACAAATATGATTGTTCTACATTTAGGATATTAAGTTATAACCCCATGGTAACCACAAGAGAATAGATGAAAAATATATTCAGGTAGAAATGAGAAGACACTGAACATGGTATAACACAAACATCAAATAAATATAAAAGAAGGAATTAACGTAAGTGAGGGACAAAACAGGCTTAAGAATTGCAAAGGTTAAATAGCAAAATTGCAAAAGAAATTCCTGTTTTATTAGAATTGAGTTTAAATGTAAGTGGATTTAACCCTCCAGTCAAAAGGCAGAGATTGGTAGAATGTACAAAACATCCTGATCAAATTAAATGCTGTCTGCAAGAGACTCACCTTAAATTCAAAGACCCAAGTAGGTTGAGGGTGAAAGGATAGAAAAAATATATACCATGCAAGTGGAAACCAAAACAGAGCTGATGTGGCTATACTATATCAGATAAAATAGACTTGAAGTAAAAAATTTTTTACAAGAGATATAGATGGTTATTACATACTAATAAAGGGGACACTTCAACAGGAAATGTAACAATTGTAAGTATGTGTGCACTAATAGCAGAGCTCCAAAATATATGAAGGAAATAATGACAGATTTTAAGGGAGAAGTCGATGGTCCTACATTAGTAGTGGAGACTTTAATATACCACTCTCAATAATGGGTAGAACATCTAGTCAGAAGATCAATAAAGAATTATAAAACTTGAATAATACCCATAACCTACAAGACCTCTCATAAATATATACAACAATTCTCCAGGCAAAAACAGAATACACAAGTGCATATGTATCATTCTATAGGATAGACCATATTTTGGGTCACAAAGCAAGTCTCAATAAATTAAAAAATATATTGAAATAAAAAAGGATATATTCTTTGACCACAGCAGAACAAAGCTAGAAATCAATAACAGAGGGAGAAATGGAAAATTCACAAATATTTAGAAGTTAATCAACATAAACAACTGTATGTTGAAAGAGAAAATCAGAAATGAAATTAAGAAGTATCTTGAGGTGAATCAAAATGAAAATACAGCATACCAAAACTTATGGTATGTAGCAAAGGCATTGCTGAGAGGGAAATTTATAGCTCTTAATGCTTATGTTGAAAAAGAAGAAAGACTTCGAATTAGAGACCTAACCTCAAAACCAGAAGAACTAGAAAAAGAAGAGCAAACTAAACTCAAAGTGAGCAGAAGGAAGGTAATAACAAAGATTAGAACAAAGATAAATGAGCTAGAAAAAAATAACAATAGAAAGAATCAACAACAAAAAAAAACCTGGTTCTTTGAAGACCAAAAAAATTGACAAACCTTTAGCTAGACTGACAAAGAAAAAAAGAGAGAGAGGATACAAATAACTAAAATAAGAAATGAAAAGGGGGACATTACTACTAACCCTCCTGAAATAAAGAGGACTTTTAGAGGATATTATAAACAAATGCATACCAAATAAATTAAATAACATAGATATAATGGACAAATTCTTAGAAACACAGAAACTGCTTACATTTACTCAAGAACTAATAGAAGATCTCAACAAACCAATTACTAGTAAAGAGATTGAATCTATCATCAAAAACCTCCCAACAAAGAAATGCCCAGCTCCAGATGGCTTCACAAGAGAATTCTACCAAACATTCCTAGAAGACTTAACTCCAGTTCTGCTCAAAATCTTCCAAAAAATTGAAGAAGAGGCAACATCCCCTAATTCATTCTAAAAGAGCAACGTCACCCTCATATCAAAGCCAGATAAGATATGACAGGAAATGAAAACTACAGATCAATATTTTTATGAATATTGCAATAACTCTCAACAATATACTAGCAAATCAAATCTAACAGAATATTTAAAAAATTACACCATGATTAAGTGGGTTTTATCCCTGGCATGCAAGGTTCGTTGAACATATAATTAACAGAATGAAAGGGAAAAAAAACACATGGTAATCTCATTTGATGCAGAAAAGGCATTTGACAAGATCCCAAACCCTTTAAAAACACTTAGAACACTAGAAACAGAAGGAACTTTTCTCAACATGATAAATGGCATATATGAAAATCCCATAGCTAACATCCTATTCAATGGTGAAAGACTGAAAGCTGCCCTCAAACATCAAGAATAAGTCAATGATGCCTACTGTCACCACTGTTATTCAACATTGTACTGGAAGTCCTTGCCAGAGCAATTAGGCAAGAAAAAGAAATAATAGGCATTCAAATTGTAAAGGAAGAAATAAAATTTTCCCAATTTGCAGATGATATGATCCTATATGCACAAAACCCTGAAAATTCAACAACAAACCACCTAGAACTAATAAATGAATGCAGTAAAGTTGTAGGATACAAGATAAACACCCCAAAATTAATATTTCTGTACACTAGCAATGAACAATCAAAGAAGAAATCAAGAAAAAAAAATCCATTCACAATATCAAATAAATAATCAAATATATAGGAATAACTATAACCAAGAATGTAAAGTATTTGTACAAGAAACTACAAACATTGCTAATAGAAATTAAAGAAAATCTAATGATATGGAAGGATATTCCATGCTTATGGATTAGAAAACTAAATATCATTGAAATGTTGTGTTGGTTTGAGTCTTTTTTGGGCCCCAGAAAATTATGTTCTTTAATTGGTCCATTCCTGTGGTTGTGAGACGCTTTAGATTGGATTGAATTCAGTTGGAGTTTTTTAATTGGATTGCTTCAGTGACGTATGCCCCAGGATGGGTCTTGAGTGTCTTGCTGGATTCCTTTATAAACAGAGGACTGAAAGCAGAAGCACACAGAGAAAAGTGAAAGAGGCAGAGAAACCCCAATAGGCTGGAATCAGTGGTACACAGAGGTACAGAAAGAGGTCCTTGAAAGGCTGAAAGAGATGAGGACTAGTAGAGACGAAAGAGACGAACCATACGGCTAATCATCCACAGCTGAGCTGCAGAGACAGGGAGACCTTCCATTATGTCCTTCCTTGTGCCTGATCTCTCACAGCTGAGATCAGGGAGAAAGCACAGAGACCTCGGCAGAGACCAGTTGCCATCATGCCTTGGAATGTGGAATGAGTCCAGGATTGACAGCAACCAACCTTTGGTGAGACAGCATCTCTGATGATGCCTTTATTTGGACATTTTCACAGCCTCAGAACTGTAAGCTTTTAACCTAATAAATTCCCATTATAAAAGCCAACCCATTTCTGGTATTTTCCATTGGCAGCCTTTAGCAAACTAAGACAGATGTTAATATTACCCAAAGCAATTTATAGATTCAATACAATCCCAATCAGATTACCAACAATCTTCTTTGCAAAAACGAAAAGGCCAATCATCAAATTTATATGGAAGTGTAAGGAGCCCCCTATAGCTAAAACCATCTTGAAAAAGAAGAATGAAATTGGAAGACTCACACTTCTCAATCTTAAAACTTATTATAAAGCAAACAGTAATCAAAACAGCATGGTACTGGCACAAGGACAGACACATAGACCAAAGGAATAGAATTGAGAGCTCACAAAACATCCTTCACATTTATAGTCAGCTGATTTTTGACAAGGTGGCAAAGACCACCAATTCAGAAAGAATGGTCTCTTCAACAAATGGTGTTGGGAAAACTGGATCTCCCTTTGCAAAAGAAAAAAGAGAAGGAGGACCCCCCTATATCACATCTTTTACAAAATTCAACTCAAAATGGATCAAAGTCCTAATATAAGAGCTAGAGCGATCAAACTCCTAGAAGAAAACATGGGAAAGCATCTTCAGGACCTTGCATTAGGCAATAGTTTCTTAGACTCTACACTCGAAGCACAAGAAACTATAGAAAAAAAAATGGGATCTCATAAAAAAATTGTGCTTCAAAGGATTTATCATCAAATTTATCATCAAAGTAAGATGACAACCTACGCAATGGTAGAAAATATTTGGAAACCACGTGCTTCAGTTTGCTAAAGGGCTGACTATGCAAAGTACCAGAAATCTGTTGGCTTTTATAAAGGGCATTTATGTGGGGTAAAAGCTTACAGTTCCAAGACTTTGAATGGTCCAAACCAAAGCACCATCATAGATGATTTCTCACCAAAGTCAGCTATGGTTGATCCTGGCTTGTTGCTATGTGGTGAAGCAGGACAGCTGCCGATCTCTGCCAAGGTTTCAGCTTTCCCCTCTAGGCTCACCCTCTTGTCTTGAGCTGCTCGTGGGCTTCATGCTTGAGTAATCCTGCAGTCCTCTATGTACTGGAATAGGGCTTGTTTCTTAGGGCTTCCTCTCTCAGGCTCAGCTGCTGCTCTCTCTTCCCAAGTTCAGTTGTAAATGTCTCATCTCTCCCTGGGGCCTCAGCTGTTTGAGCCTCTTCTTTCTGTCACATGGCAGGAATAAAAATGATAGAGCTCTCTCTTCTGTGTCTGAGTGTCTATTTATATCAGACCCAGCAAGAGGGCAGGGACTCAATCTAAGTCATGCCTCACTGATATAGTCCAATAAAAAGCCAAAAAGCAATCTTAATGAGTAATCTCATCAAAGGTTCCTCAACTGAATTTAATACAATCAAAGGGTATCACACCCAAAGGAATAGATTAGTTTATAAACATAATCTTTCTCTTTTTGGGATTCATAAAATAATCTCAAAATGCCATACCATATATCTGATGAAGGTTTAATAACCAGGATATATAAGAAATCCTTCAACTTAACACAAAAAGACAAATAGCCAAATTAAAAAATGGTAAAAGACCTGAATAAATATCTATCCAAGGAACATATACAAATGACCAGAAACCACATGAAAAGATGTTCAACATCATTTAACCATCAGGGAAATGTAAATCAAAACCACAGTGAGATACCGTTTCACACCCATTAGAATGGCTGTTATTAAAAAACAACAACAAAACAAAAAATAACAAGTGTTGGAAAGGATGCAGAGAAATAGGAACAGTCATTCATTGCTAGTGGCAAAGTAAAATGATATAGCTTAGTGGTTCCTCAGAAAGCTAAGTATAGAACTACTACATGACTGAGCAATCCCACTACTAGATATAGACCCCCCAAAATCGAAAGCAGGGAGTCGAAAAGACATTTGCACACCAATGTTCATAGTGGCATTGTTTACAATTGCCAAAAGGTGGAAGCAACTCAAGTGTCTTTTGCTTATGAATGGATAAATAAAATGTGTTATATACATACAATGGAATATTATTTAGCTATAAAAAGAAATGAAATCCTGTTACATGAGACAATATGGATGAACTTTGAGACATCACGGTGAGTGAAATAAGCCAGACACAAAAGGACAAATATTGTATGATTGCCCTGATTTGAAACAATTAGAATAAACAAACTCATAGAGTCTGAACCTAGAATATAGGTTACCAGGGGACAGTGAGGATATGGAATGGGGAGTTAAGGCTTAAAATATACAGCTTTCCTGTTTGGAATGATGGAAATGTTTTGGTAATGGATGGGAGGCCAAACATTGTGAACACAATTAGCACGAAATATATATCTGAATATATATAATATATGTTAGATTGCATATATGATAGAATAAATTTTTTTTTAAAAATCCGTGGAATGACACTACACAAAAGTGAGCCCTAAGTGAAACCATGGACTTTAGTTAATAGTACAAGTATAAAAATGTGCTATCGTCAATTGTAGCAAATGTTCCACATCAATGCAAGGTGTTGGTGGTGGGGTGGTATATAGGGATTCTGAATTTTGTGCATGGTTGTCTGTGAACCCACAACTTTTCTAATAAATGACAAAACAGAATAAATCCAAGGGAGGGGATTTAGCAGAAGGGCAAGCAATTAAGTTGCAGGGAATCCCAAAATGGGGTGTGTTTTGCATATGTAAGGATTAGAAATGATGTACATAGCACACCTAGTACATAATGGTTTCTTAAGAAATGATGGGTACATTATTGTCACATTAATTGTTCTTCTTCAGCTTATATAATCTAAGTGATATAAACAAACATTGTAATTATAAAAGAAGCAATTAAGAAATCCCCTTTTTTATTGCTCACAGAAACCACCTTGCCAAAGAGGTGCTGCTTTCCCATGTTACAACTGAGAAAATTATGTAGGGCTGAGCACCAGAGCTGGGATTAAAAACTCAAATCTGTCCAAAGCCCTGATTTCATGCTCATTCCACTCTGCCACTCAGCCTCATAAAGAGGAGTGTCAAAGAAGCAATGCAATTCAATGGAAATACTTGTAAAGGTTGGATGTAGAGAATATGAAGTAATTTGTAATTATAACGCTGTTTCCTCTCTCTCTTTCTCTCTCTCTTCTCTTCTTTCTTATTGAGGGCAAGGCTAGGAAGAAATATCTCCATTTTTCCCTCCTTGAAATCTCTCTGTCCATCCATACTTCCAGTTAACCTCTGTTAAGATTCAATAATGCCTATTGTCTGGTGCTCTCTACATGGTTCTAATTTGCATGACCCTTCTTCCTGTCTTAATTTGCTAAAAGCTGCTGGAAGCAATATACTAGAAATGGGTTGGACATCATCTGAGATGCTGTCTCACTGAAAATCGGCTGCTGGTGCTCCTGGACTCCTGCTACATGGCAAGCCACAGTGGCAGTGTCTGCGGGTCTGGGTCTCTGCCTTCTCCTCCAGGCATACTTTCTTCCTTAGCTCAGCTGTGGTCGATCAGGCACACAGCAGGGTACAATGCTGGTCTGCTCATCTCTCCCCTTTCCTTCAGGCTTTGTTGCTAGTTCTGCTTTCAGTGCTCCGCTCCATCTATGACTTTCCTCTCTCCCAAGTTCCTCTCTAAGTTCCTGGGCTCCTTTTCTCTGTTTCTGTGGCTTTTTCTCTGTGTATCTGTGGCTTTTTAGTCCTCCTTTTAAAAAGGGCTCCAGTAAGAGGATTAGGACCCACCCTGGGTCCTCTAATCTAATCAAAGACCCTTAACTAAAGCAATCTAATCAAAAGTAATCTAATCAAAAAGTCTCAACTAAATCTAACCACAAGGTCCCACATACAATTGGTTTACACACACAGGAATGGGTTAGCTTATGAACATAATTTTCTGGAGTCCACAAAACTCAAACCAGCATACTCCCCAAATAAATTATTTATTTATTTAATGTTTATAGGGAATAGAGTCAATGTTCTTTGAGTAATGGGAGAGACATTGCTTTCTTTTCTATCTTCAAACAGTGATACAAGCTACCACAGAAGATAAACCAGGTTAGATGCTTGGGTGTCTTGTTCATTTGGAGTTAGTATAGCCTTTTAACTTCTAGTCTCAGGTTCAAATC
>JAQZBX010027128.1:0-28484 GCA_029593785.1 Cabassous unicinctus
CACCTCACTGTACTAGGGGGGCTAAGACTCTAACCCAAAGATTGGGTAAGGTGTGGCAATCACCCCAACACCCTTGGAGGGTGAGGTCTGGAGCTTGGTCAACACCCAGATGCTTGAAGAGGGTGGAACCAAGAAAGTGGCCATTGGGCAAGCCTGTGGAGAGGGTGGGTCCCCATGTGGCCACAAGGAGAAGAAACCAACGTCTTAAGAATGACTCTCATACTTTGAAATCGAATGGAGGATGCCCTGCAGGTTTCCTGAACTGTAGAGGATCCATGACTCATGTTTAACATCCCAATTTCTCCTTATGATATTGAAAATGTTTATCCTTTGTCTTTCCATTTGTGTATTGGAAGCAGTTAAATGGTTTTGTAAGTTTCAGAGGTATACAGCAGACAGAATTTTGCTTGAAGATAAACTGTATTTCTTTAAACTGCCTATGATATGATTTTGTACTTGAATTGTTACTAATTTAAGTTTTTTTGAGAATTGTAATGTATTTTTGGAATTCAGAGGGTGGAATGTAACCGTTGGGGAATTTGTAATTATGAATTCCAAAAATATAATTGGATCATGCCTGTAATCTGATCTGTTAATCTGGGCATGATTGAATTATGATTAGGGCATTGACTGGGCCATGTCAGTAAGTAGGGCATTGAGCCCCAACCCCTGGTGGGTGGGGAATTGAATATAAAAGGCAAGGCAAAGAACAGAGTTGAAGCAGTCTTTTGAGAAGCAGTTTTGATGTTGGAAAGAAGGCCCCAGGAGAAGAGAAGCGAGCCGTTCGCCTGATCGCCTACAGCTGACCTTGTGGAGGAAACAGGAGCTAAGCCCGGAGAGAAACGCTGCCCCGGGAAGAGAGGAACCCCAGAAGCCTGAACCCTGGCAAACACCGGCAGCTCTCTTGCTCTAACATGTGACAATGGACTTTGGTGAGGGAAGAAACTTATGCTTTATGGCCTGGTAACTGTAGACTTCTACCCCAAATAAATACCCTTTATAAAGACCAACCCATTTTTGGTATTTCAGATTAGCACCCCTTTGGCTGACTAATACACCATCTTACACCCATTAGAATGGTGGCTATGAAAAAAACAGCAGACTATAAGTGTTGGAGAGGATGTGGAGGAATGGGAACCCTCATTCACTGGTGGTGGGATTATGGAATGGTCCAGCCACTGTGGAGGACAGTTTGGCATTTTCTCAGAAAACTAACTATAGATCTTCCATATGATCCAGCAACCCAACTGCTGGATATGTACGCACATGAAATGCAAGCAAAAACACGAACAGATATGTGCCCACCAATGTTCATACTGGCATTGTTAACTATTGCCAAAAGTTTGAATCAACCCAAATGCCCATCAACAGATGAATGGATAAACAAAATACAGTACATTCATACAATGGAATATACTCAGTTGTAAGAAGAAATAAAGTGCTAACACACTTGGTAACATGGATGAATCTGGAAGACCTTATGTTGAGTGAAGTAAGCCAGGCATTGAAGGATGAACAGTACAAGACCTCAATGATAAGAATTGAGGAAAGTGAGCAGTGTCTCAGAACTATTGTCTGAAAGATAGGTGTTCAAGAAAGAGAAAGATAAGAGAAAGTTGTAAGCCGTACCCCTATGGATGTAACCTATGGTAAAGTGATAGAGTGTAGTTGTATATTGAAGGGATAGGACAGGAGGGTTGTGAAATATTGGGTTGGTTGGTGCAAGATTGACAGGTGGGTAGATTGGGAAGGGTAGGTTATAATACCCAGGATACTGAGGGTAGTGATGGGAGAGGGACCAGGTGAACATAGGATTTGTGGGTATGAGGTTGAATGTCTAGAGGTGGGAATGCTCTCATGGCAATACGACAAGGAAATGTCATTGCTTTAGGGTGTTGGTTGGGGGGCACATTCAGTACAGGGCACATCTGGAGCAGACTTCTAGGGAGTGTGTGAGTGTTCATCCTGTCATAATGTGTTGTATCAGTGGGTGGAGACACACACAATGAGAGGGAAGGAGATGGACTCCCATCTTTGGGAGAACCGATTTGCTCAGAAATAGAAAGGTGGGCATCTCTTAAGAGCAAGGGCTGTTCCTAATAGTGGAGGACAATCCAGTGTGACATGACCTCTTGTTGCATGTAAGTATGAATCTTGTCATCCAGTGAGCAATTATCATGGGCCCTCGGGGGGTTGGGAGGGAGAAACAGAATAGATCAAACAGGGGGTATTTAGTGGTCAGTGGAAATGCTTTTCATTACCTTACAGTGATGGGCACAGGACATGGTAAATATCAAAATTTATAAAAGTGTACAATCTAAAATGTAAACCATAATGTAAACCATTGACAATATTTAGTAGCTATGTTTCACTATCTGTATATTAGTTATAACAATGATAACATCCACATACAAAAACGTTTTAATATGAGGTGAGGGAAGGAGGAGGAGGATGGGTATATGAGAGTGTCTTGTATTCTGTGTATAACTTTGCTGTGACCTAAAACATCTTTGAAAATTAAATGAAAAATAGTGAGACACTGGGGAGTGAGAGGGAAAACGTGCCACAATACAGACTGGACACCAGATATTGCAGTAATAAAAGGCAAAATATAAAAAAAAAAATTTCTCATTTTTTGAATAACCCAATCCTTTAATTTTATTTTGTTTTTAGCTTTATTTAAGTTTTCATGTATTTTATCTCTTACACTTAAATATCATTATTATTTCATTTTCCTATTAGTTGTATTTGGCTATTGCATTGGCTTCATCTTTAAAGAAGCTTTGGATTACAGAAGGGTTACAACTGGGGCAGGAGAGGATCATTGGTAGGGGTGGTGTCAGGGATGTGGGATGCATGGGAGGAAGTTCACCTGAACATACATAAAAGGTATTAAAATTGTTCAAATACTCACGGGGCATGATCACAGTGGGTGGAGAACCACTCAATAAATTAGAGAATACTGAATTCCCATCCTGGAGAACTCTCCCATATTCTCCAAGGGAGTAGCAATAGTTCCCCAAGTGCAGGGGCAGTGTCTGGCAAAGGAGGATGACTCACTGATGGGCTGTTGTTATTGATGACTAGCTTTATGAGTCTTTGCTCTTGAAATTGAAACTTAGCCTATTGTTATGGGGTACCTAAGGGTTGCCTTCTGAGAGCCTTCTTGTTGCGGAAATGTGGCCTCTCTCTAAGCCAAACTCAGCATATGAATGCATTACCTTTCTCCCAGTGTGGCACATGACTCTCAGGGATGAGCCTCCCTGGCATTGAGGGATTACTAACAAGTGCCAATGTGGAATATGACTGGAAATAGACCTGGAATGAAAGGGGGGAAAGGTAAAGACAAATGAGTTCATATGGCTTAGAGACTTCAAAGTGAGTCGGGAGGTCATCCCAGAGGTAACGCTTATGCACATCTCAATAGGATTTCATAGGCTTCCAATGTAGATATCACCCCAAACAGAGGGGCTCCTGAGGGCTCTGGAGACACCTAGGTCCTATATCAGGGCTGATAGCCTGAGTTTCATGCCTTATCAGTGGGCCCTACTTTGGAATCCTTGCTCTTGAGAGTGACAGAGTTTGACCCAAATATGTCTTCCCTGCACATGGTCCATCTGACCCTTCTATTCAAACTTATATGTAGTGCTGGAGTTTGTAGGTATACTTCCAGAGACAGCCCAGAGTCTTTGGGCTCTCCATGTGCCAGCTGGGCCCAGAATCTCAGTAGAGCTGCAACTCCTACTCTACAGTTCAGTGGACTCAATCTGGACACCTGGTGGGGAGATGATGATGGACAATGGCCATCCCTGGGCATAGAGAGAGTCTGCAGCTGCAGGCAGGATAATCCAATATATCTTATCCATGGGATATAAACCCCGTCTCACTTGGAGGTGGAGCGGACATCACCATCTCAGACTCCTCAGGATTGGGGGAAGAGCTATGGACTAGAGTGGACTTACTGGTATTCTGTTGTAGACATATTGTGATTCACACAATGGAAGTAATTACAACATTAATGTGGAGCCAGTGGCCACCGGGCGCTTTGGGGGAAGGGAAAGGGAAAAGCAGTTGTAATACAGGGGCTTTTTCGGGACTTGGGAATTATCCTGAGTGACATTGCAATGACAGATATAGGCCATTTTATATCATTATATAACATGCAGAACTGTGTGGGAGAGAGTGTGGTCTACAATGTGAACTATGGTCCATGCTTAGTGGCAAAGCCCCAAGATGTGTATATCTATTGCAGGTGATATGCTACTCTAATTAAGAATGTTTATGTGGGAGGTTGTGGGAGGAGGGGCAGGTGGGACTCATGGTAATCCCTACAATTTTTGTTTAACCTTTATGTAATCTAAGTATATTTTAACAAATTAAAAAAAAAATTTTTTTAAATGCTCTTGATTTTTGCGTGTTAATTTTGTGTCCTGCCATTTTGTGGAATTCATCTATTAGTTCTAGTGGTCTTTTTGTGAAATTTTCAGGAGATTCTAGATATAGAAACATATCATCAGCAAACAGTGAATGTTTTGCTTCTTCTTTTCCTATTTTGGTGCTTTTTATTGATCTAACTAGACTAATTGCTCTAGCTAGGGCTTCTAGCACAATACTGAATAACAATGGTGACATTTGATATTCTTATCTTGTTCCTTATCTCAGGAGGAAAGTTTTCAGTCTTTCAACATTTAGTCTTATGCTAGCTGTAGGTTTTTCATACATACACTTTACCATATTGAGAAAGCTTCCTTCTATTCCTATCTTACTATCTTTTGTAATGTTTTTAATCAAGAAAGGGTGCTGTATTTAGTCAAACACCTTTTCTGCATTAATTGACAGGATCATGTGATTTTTCTTCTTCAATTTACCAAAGTGGTTTATTACAATAATTGATTTTCTTGTGTTGACCCACCCCTGCATACCTAGGCTAAAACCTACTTGATTGTGATATGTGATTCTTTTAATGTGTTTTTGGATTCTTTTTGCATGTATTTTGTTGAGGATTTTTGCTTCTATAGTCATTAGAGATATTGGTGTGTAATTTTATTTTTTTAGTATCTTTGTCTGGTTTTGGTATCAGGGTGATGTTGACTTCATAGATTGAATTTGTTAGTATTCTTTCCTGTTCAATTTTTTGGAAGACCTTGGGCAAGATTGGTATTAGATAGTCTTTCAGTTATTGGTAAAATTAATCTGTGAAGCCATCTGGACATGGGCTTTTCAGCTTTGGAAAGCTTTTGATGACTTTTTCAATCTCTTCACTTTTGATTAGTTTGTTGAGGTCTTCTATTTCATCTAGGGTCAGTTAGGTTGTTTGTGTGTTTCTAGGAATTTGTCCATCTCTAAAATCATTTAGTTTTTTGGCATACAGTTGTTCATAGTATCCTCTTATGTTCTTTCTTATTTATGTGGGGTCAGTGTTAAAGTACCCCCTCCCAGTCATTTCTGATTTTGTTTATTTGCATCTTCTCTCTTTTTTTCTTTGTTAATGTAGCTAAGGATTTGTTGATTTTGTTGATCTTCTCAAACAACCAATATTTGATTTTGTTGATTATTGTTTTTGTTGTTGTTGCTCTTAATTTCATTTATTTCTGCTCAGATAATTACTATTTCTTTCCTTCAGCTTGATTTGGGGTTAGTTTGCTATTCTTTTTCTTGTTCATACAATATGTAGTTAGATCTTCAAATTTAGCTATTTCTTCTTTTTTAATGTAAGCATTGAGGTCTATAAATTTCCTTCTCAGCACTGCCTTTACAGTGTCCTATAGATTTTGATATGTTGTGTTCTCCTTTTCATTCATCTCAAAATATTTGTTGAATTCTCTTGCAATTTCTTCTTCACCCACTGATTATTTAAGAATTTGCAGTTCAATCTCTATGTTTGTGAATTTTACATTTTTCTGTCTTTTATGATTTCCAGCTTCATTTTGTTGCGATCAGACAAAGTGTTTTATAGTATTTCAATCTTTTTAAATTTTTTGAGACTTGTCTTGTGACCCAACATGTGGTCAATCTTGGAGAAGGATCCATGAGCACTTGGAAAAAAAGTATATCCTGCTGTTTTAGGGTGCAATGCTCTATAGATGTCTGTTAGGTCTAGTTCATTTATACTATTATTCAAGTTCTCTGTTTCTTTATTGCTTCTATGTCCAGAGGTTCTATCCAATACTGACAGTGTTGTATTGAAGTCTCCAAATTTTTTGTAGCGACATCTATTTCTCCCTTCAGTTTTGTCAGTGTTTGCCTCATATATCTTGGGGAACTCTGGTTAGGTGCATGAATATTTAGTGTAGTTATTTCTTCTTGGCAAACCCTACTTTATTAATATGTAATGAATTTTTTCATCCCTTATAACAATTTTGCATTTAAAATCTATTTTGTTTGATATTAGTGTCACTATTCCAGCTCCTTTTTTTTTACTTTTTGCATAGACTACCTTTTTCCAACCTTGCACTTTTAAACTGGTTGTTGTGTTCATGTGGGAAAATATTACAGTTCAGTGCCACATATGTTTGCCTTATTATATTCTGTATGTTTGAAATATTTCATAATTAAATATTTTAATATTATAAAACAAAACAAAAGCTTATGAGGAATCAATGCATGGCCAAACATATCTCCTCAGAGGTTTCAAAGCATTTTATTGGTCTTCCTACAGGACATCATCTCTGTTGGGTTAGGATTGTTTGCTGCTCTGACCTAGCTTTCCCACATGCTCCATAAATGCATGATCCCTCCTTGCCACAGCTGTGCTGTGATGCTATCTCTGCTGTGTTGTGCACTTCCTCCATCCTGTCCACACCATCAACTCAGCCATGTCTCCCACATGCCCCTCGTCACCAGAAGGGGCATTAACAGTACATCTTCAGCTGTAAAGTTTAAATATTAACCCAAATTTCAAAGCACCTGCATTGAGCTCAAAATGCAAAGCAACTAAAGAAAGGGATTCTCAGACCCCGGAAGCAATGTAGCAGAGCGGTTAAACTTACTGTGTAGGAATGTCAGCTCCTACCACTTACTTGTATGCCCTTGGGTCAATTAGTGTCAACATCACATTTCACTCATTTTTATCATGAAAAGATAATAGTAGCTATGTATTTGGTTTAATGTGAATATTAAAAGTGCAGAGCATCTGATACATAACTATCCAAGAGTCATCACCTATTATTAAATTATTAACAGTGGATTGGATATTGCTTTAAATATTTCTTAAGTCATGTATTAAGCCTGAAGCCACAAGTTGTTCAATTGGTAGCTGGCCAGGAAGCCTCAAAAGGAAAATATTTTCAACTCTGTTTCAGGCAGCAAATGTTATCAAACATTGTCATGGATATTGTAGCAGGCACTAAAGCAGTAAAAATTGGTTTCCTGCCTTCAACAAACCCACCTGTTTCTGTTTTTTGTGAAAGACCCCAAACTGATAAAATAAATCTCAAGGGAAAAGGAATTCAAAGAAGATCCAGGCTGCTTTGTTTCCTCCATGACTTAAACTTCAGAACCACAGGAGGGAAGGGGATGTGCCCCTACCTTTGACAGTGGTGTGACCAGGGCAGTCTGATTTGCTGAAATGCAGGAGATGCTGTTTGGGAATTCTTGCCTAAGGTCATCTTCCAAAGAACATCAACCTATTGGCTGCTGAGGAAAACAAATAGGTCTTTAGTGATGACTAATTAAGATGTAATGGAAAAAAGCCAAGAAAATCTATTTCAAAAGGACATATAATTTAACAACTTGTTAGTTGAAGAGACTTTGTCTTTTAAGCCAGAAGAATTAAGTTCCTGCACCTGAAATTCCAATCCCCTATACTATGCTCTCCAGTGAAGGCACTTTGATAAATCACTGGGACACATTTGGTGCCTGGAATGAGGGGAGGAGCTAATTATCCTGAGAGTGCATTTCATACATAGGATTCTCCTTGTATTTAAGGAGGTGTACCTTTTCAGCATTTCTGCAATGTCTGTGCCATTAATGACCCTGACACCTGTCTCCCTGCCATTGTCACAGTTTAGGCTTTCACCATTTATGCCTAAATTACTGCAGACACATGTCTCTGATCTATTGCCACTAGTCTTTTCCTCCTCCAATCTTCTTCCACTCTGCTGTCTTTCTGAAGTGTAAATTTGATGCCAGGTTGCAGCTTAAAATCCTTCAATGCTGTGAGCAGTTGGGCAAGGAAATATGTGCAGGGACTGTCCCTTCAAGCCCTCCCTACTTGTGAATAATTGTTAGGTGAGGATTTTCTTAGTTTGCCAAGGCTGCTATATGAAATTACCACAGACTGCTTTGCTTATACAGAAGGAATTTATTGGAGGCTAAAAGCCCAAATTTAAGGTTTTGGCAGGCCATGCATTCCTTGAAATCTGTTGAGTTCTGGTGGTGGCTGCTGGTAAGCAACCTTTTCATCCATCACATAGTGATTTAGTACTTGTGTCTCCTCATCTGACTTGTAATTTACTGAGTACAATTTCTTCTGCCTATCAGGGCTCCAGTCTTTTTATTAAGGCCTACCCTTAGTCACCTGGTCTTAACATCTTGAAAGATCCAATTTACAAATGAATTCACATCCACAGAACAGGGAGTTAGGACTTAAACATGCTGTGGGAGACATTAGAGACATTGAATATAGTCAGGGAGTTCCCAAAATCAATCTCCATTTTAATCATTTGCTAGATGGACACACAGACCTCAGTGAAAATTGTTATGCCCATGGTTTATGGTTTACTACAGGGAAATAATACAGATTACAGATTAAAATCATACAGAGGAAGAAGCATGTCAGGCACAGTCTGGAGAAGTACCAAATGTGGAGCCTCCTTTTTCTTTCCATGTGAAGTTATTGACATGTGGCTTTCCTGACACCAGTGCATGAGTATATGCCTGGATTATTGCCAACCAGAGAAGCTTACCAAAGGCTTTACCATCCAGAATTTTTATTGAATCCCAATCACATACTCCCTGCATAGCTGACCTGTGCTCTCCAACTGAAGCCCCCATCTTAAATCACATTGTTAGATTGCCCTTTAGTCAAAGACCCTAGGCAAACAAAGACCTTCCTATAAGGCAGGACATGCCAAGGGTTTAAAGATCAGCTCCCAGATGTCAATGGAAAAGGCCAGCTTTCTCTTTTGCATAAGGATAATTGTTTACTACACAAATGCCCTCCCACCCCAACTTCCACAATTTCCAAAAGAAAATATTCTTCTTCAGGGCACACAAAGTTCTTTGTGAACTGGACATCCCTACCCAGCACTCCAGCCTCATTGCTACTTGCTGACTTGCACCCTGCATTTCAGACAGGCCATCCCTTTGCACACCATGCTTTCCCTCCACCTGCCATCTCTGTGCCTTGCCAACTCATCTGGGCTCCAATATTGACCCATGCCATGAGCTCCTCAGGAAACTTTTCCTGGAACCTGTAGGAGGCATCAGCACACTGCTGCCAGTTGCATATATTCCCAGCTGCCAGAACATCTGAGTTGTATTGTAAAGTCAGATCTTAATTTTTATGTGAATTCTCCATCTTTTTTGCTTGTTTGTTTAATTTCTTAAATCAATTTTATTGATACATATTAAGTAAAGCATACAATTCATCCAAAATGTACAATCAATGGTATTTGATATAATCGTATAGTTGTGCATTCATCGCTTCAATCATTATTAGAGTATTTTCACTATTTCAATAATAATAATAATAATAATAATAAAATACAAACTAACAAGAAAATTCCTCACCTCTCAATCTCTGTATGTTTCCCCTGCTGTACATAACTGTTGTTTCTGGCTATTCTAGCACAATTATTTGTTTGTTAATTAAACAGTTTTATTGAGATACATTCACATCCATATGATCTATCCAAAGTGTATAATCAATAGCTTTTAGTATAATTGCAGTATTGTACATTCATTATCTCAAAATTTCTAGAACAATTCATTACTCCAGAAAGAAAACCTCCACATCCCTTTGCATTCCTTCTGCAGACCAACATAACCACCAAATTATTACCTATAACACCTTTAAAAGAAATCATAAAATATTGCAATAATTCCCTCTCCCCAGAGGCCACCCTTGCCAACCAATTTCTTCTGTATCCTGTCAGACACTCATACAAACACAAAAACATGTATATCAAACACACACACACAGACACACCTTTTTATACGGACAGTAGCCTCTTTATTTTTGCATATTATTAAAAAATATAACAAATAAAAAGATGAGGATTAAAAAAACCACATTTGCTCATCTGGGTTAAGAATCACCTTATCATGTGCCTTACGACCCATGAAAATGAAAGAAAGTTCCCCAAAAACAGGGGCTGTGCTTTGGTTGGCATCTCCCTCAATACCTAGCACTATGCCTTACACACAATTGACACTCAATGTATAAATTGCACATCCATTTAAACATTTATTAAGTACCTACTCTGTGCTTAAACCTGCATCTGTCCAAGCTCTCAGGTACAGTGTTAGGTAGGCAACCTCGGAGAGAAGACAAGGGCACCTCTGTGACTTGTTCTGCCTCATGCTCTATGAAAACATACCCACAACCCATCCCTCTATGGTTTTATAACTTGTCTGCCTTCCATAGCTTCCTTGTTCCCTTGGTTTAATAAGAAATGAACTGAAATAGCAGCTCAATCCTGGTAGTCTGGCTTGCCCTAACTGGGTGGCTGCTTAGGATGAAAGTCTAACCCCCACAGCCTGCTTACACCAGAATTCCCAAAGTCGCAGTCATTCCCAGGAGCAGAGCTTCTATTTTTTGCCCTCCACAGGGCATGGCATGCCAGTTTAGGAATAGCAAATCCCAGCACCAGCATGGTGTGCTGATTCTCCCTGAGGCACTAGACAATGTGCTGGCCTCTGGAAGAAATAAGGTTACTTTTTTTTAATTTTCAAATGTTTTTATTTACAATAAGATCACATTCCATTACTTTATGTATACATACATACATATAAAACACCCATTATTTCACTTGACACTTAGGTTCACAAAGTTTTATTTTATATTTTTTATTATATCTGGTTTTACCAACATGTCCATCTATTTATACATTGAATAAAAAATGAAAATGATGGTTTTCTTTGTTTTTCCTTATTAGAGAAACTTTGGGTTTACAGAACAATCATGCATAAAATTCTAGGTTCCCATATATACCCCTATTATTAACATCTTGCAGTGGTATGGAACATTTGTTAGAATTGATAGCACATTTTTATAATTGTACTGTAAACTATAATCCATGATTCAATTTTTGTTCTGTAAGCATATATGCAAACATTTCCTGTTTTAGTCACATGTGGATTATTTTCCAGTTCCCTTAATTACATTTTTATGTTGTTTTACCATCAACACATCCATTACAAAAACATTTTTATCATTCCAAATAGGAACCCTGTATATGTTAAGCCTTTACTTCCTTTTCATTATTCCCACCCCATCCCCTGGAAATGTTAAATGAAATAAGTCAGACACAAAAGGACAAATATTCTATGAGCTCACTGATTTGAAACAATTAGAATAAGCAAAAGCATACAGTCAGAATCTTAAATATATGTTATAAATGATATTTTAAAAATATTTTCTCATGTGAGTGTATTTGGTATGTATTGTGTGGAATTAGTGGTAAGGAGCTGAAGATCCCTTGATCTTGAGGAATAACTGAGTAGTTCTGGAAAAATAAGGCAAATGTATAGAAAGGATGTTCATTAACCTCCTATTCACTCTCTATTAATTTTTTTTTAAAGATTTATTTTATTTTTATTTATTCCTGCCCCCTCCTTGCTGCCTGTGCTTACTGTCTGTTCTCTGTGTCCATTTGCTGTGCATTCTTCTTTGTCTACTTATCTACTTTTCTCTTTAAGAGGCACAGGTGAACTGATCCTGGGACCTCCAACATGAGAGAGAGGCACTCAATTGCTTAAGCCACCTCAGGTCCCTGGTCTGCTGAGTCTCACTGTATCTCCTCTGTGTGTCCCTTTGTTATGTCATCTTGTTGCACCAGCTCTCCATGGCACAGGCTGTTAGCTTTCCATGGCATGGGCCTTCAGCTTTCTGTGGTGTGGGTCAGCTTGCCTTCACCAGGAGGCCCTGGGAATCGAACCCAGGGCCTCCCCTGTAGTAGACTGGAGCCTAATCACTTAAGCCACATCTGCTTCCCCTCTCTATTAATTTTAAATTAGTAAATTGAAAGATTGTAAAACTTTACATTAGAGATTGTAGAGAGCCCTATGAGGCCAGGCATATTCATTAACGAATGGACTGATGTAAGATGGATTTTTCTTCCCCTGAATCTTTACGTGGCTCAATCCTAATTGCCCTTGCAATGTCCCTTTCATCTTAAACCCCACAAAAAAGCTCATCAATGATGCTAGTCCTTTATGTCCAATCCTATTGTAACACCCATCACACATCTTAATTGCCTAATCACCTGTGACCTTTGTAAATAAAGTGCAGGTTTCTTTCTTTTATATTTCTTTAGAGTAGTTGTAGGTTTACAGAAATATCGTGCAGAAAGTACAGAGTTCCCATATACCCAGTCATATATACAATTTTCCTTAGTAGTATGGTAATTTTGTTACAATTGATGCTATGATACTATTATATTGAGACTGTTAACTGAGATCTATAGGTTGTATTTTACCATTTTTTAAATTTTTATTCTGTAATGTACGTACAACCTAAAATTTTGCCTTTTTACCACTTTCAAATATACATAGAATTATGTTAATTATATTCACAATGTTGTGCTACCTTCAGCAACATTCATTACCAGAAAATTTTCCCTTATCCTAAACAGAAATTACACACCAAATAAGCATTAACTCCACATTACCTACCCCCACCTCAGCCCCAGTTAAACTGCATTCTATTTTCTAGCTCTATAAATTTCTATATTTTAATTATTTCATGTAAGTGAAAACATAGAATATTGTTTCCTTTGGTGTCTGGTTTTATTTCACTCACAAAATGTCTTCAAAGTTTATATATATTGTAGCAGACTTAAGTACTAGATTCCTTTTTAAAGCTGAAAAAATTGTCATAATATTCTGTATTAGTCAACGTTCTCCAGGAAACAGAACTTACACATACATAACAAAAAGTGTGTATATTTATTTATATAAATAATATGATGTAGAAATTAGCTCATGTGACCATGACTTTGGGTATGTGCAAGTCAGAATTCTGAAGGGCAAGCTGTGCACTGGGAATGCTGATGAATGTTTTTAATGAATTCAGCAGGGAGAACAGGCTTGCTGAAGGAGAGATGGGAATTCTTTCTGACTACTGAAATCATCAGTTCTCTCCCCTTAATGCCTTCAATTGATTGGATGTGATTCCATTGCTCACATCCTTCTCACTGATGAAGACAATCTCATTAGCTGACTGTAGATATAATCAGCTATAGATGCAATCAATTTCATGATGGTTTAAATCCATGAAATATCTTCACCATAACAATTGGAACAGTGCTTGCTTGACCAAATATCTGGACATAATAGCCTGGCCAAGTTGACACATGAACTCAAGCATATGCATGTACGTTACCTTCTGTTTATCCAGTTATCTAATGGTGGATGTGTAGGTTGCTTCCAATTTTTGCTGTTATGAATAATGTTGCTCTGAATATCACTGTGAAAATATCTGTAATAGTTAATGATTTCCATTCATTGATGGATTTACTTAGAATTGGGATTGCCAAGACATGTGGTAATTATATCTTTTCTGAGGAAATGCCAAAACCACATTTACTGCCCTATTTTACATTCTCAGCAACAATGAATGAGTGTTCTAATTTATTCACATCCTCTCTAGCACTTCTTATTTTACATTTTTTTTACAATAAGCATTTTTTTTTTCAGGCATAATCCTATCTCTTTCTATTTTTTGAACTGCATTTCCCTAATGTCTGTGATATAGGACATCTTTTCATGTGTTTATTGTTCATTGGTATCACTTCCTTGGAGAAATGTCTAGTCAAGTATTCTGTACAAGTTTTAAAATTGGGTTCTTTGTTTTTATGTTGTTGAGTTGCAGGTTTTCTTTAAATTTCTGGATATTAAACCTTATTACATAAGTGTTTTCCAAAGATTTTCTCCCATTCTGTAGTTTGTTGTTGTTACTTTCTTGATAAAGTCTTTCAATGCACATGTTTTTATTTTTTTGGATTCCCATTCATGTATTTTATTTTCTTGCTCTTCTTTTAGTGTGAAAACTAAGAAACCATTGTCAACTGCAAGGCCCTGAAGATGTTTCCCTGTGTTTTCTTCTAGTAGTTGTATCAGTTAGGACCTTATTGTGATGTGTTTGACCCATTTTCAGTTAAGTATTGCATGTTAGTGTGAGGTAAGGCATACCCCTTCATTCTTTTGCATATAGACATCTAGTCTTCCCAACACTAATTATTGAAGAGAATAGTCTTACACCATTGAGTGAATTTGGCAACTTTATAAAAATCAATTGGCCGTACTGAGGATTTATTTCCAAAGTATCAATTCCATTACATTCCAATGAATTCCATTGTTCTATATGTCTATCCCTGTGTCAGTATCATGTTGGTTTGGTTATAAGATCTAATTTCATTACAAGTGTATAGAAGCATCACTGATTTTTGTGCATAGATCCTGTTACCCCTCCAAGTTTGCTGAGTTTATTAGCTCCATAAGCTTTGTTGCAGATTCTCCAGGAGTTTCTAGATATAAGATCAATTCATTTGTAAATGGGAAATGTTTTATTTCTTCCTTTCCAATTTGAATGACTGTTGTTGTTGTTTTTAGGAGATACTGGATATTGAACCCAGGACCTTGTACATGGAAAGCAGGGCTCAAACCACTGAGCTACACCCACTCCCTTTGAATGACTTTTATGCCATTTTTTGCTTAATTGTTTTGGCTAGGATGTCCAGTACAATGTTGAATAGCAGTGGTGACAGTGGGTATCCTTGTCTTGTTCCTGTACTAGGGGGAATTTTTCAGGCTTTTACAATTTAGTATGATGTTAGCTATGTGTTTTTAATATAAGCCCTTTATTTCTAAGTGTTTATATCAAGAAGGTTGCTGAATTTTGTCAGGCTTTCTTCCATGTGTTCTACTAATGGAGTGCATTTCATTAAATTGTTTTTTTATGTTGCAACGACTTTCCATACTTTTGATAAATCCAGTTTGAACATAGTGTATAATTTTTTCAATGTGCTGATGAATTCAGTTTGCTAGAATTTTGTTGACCATTTTTTTCATCTATATTAATAAGGGATATTTGTCTGTAATTTTTTTATGGTGTCATCTGACATTGATAATAAGTTGATGCTGGCTTCATAGAATGAGTTAGGGAGTTATCATACCCTTGAATTTTGGGGAAGAATTTGAGAAGGATTGGTGTTAATGATTTTTGGATTATTTGGAAAAATCAATCAGTGCAGCAATGTGGTTTTCTTTTTGCTGCTGTTATTGAGGGGATTTATTTATTGATTCAGTCTCTTTAATTGTTTTTGATTTGTTGAGATGGTCTATATATTATGGAATCAGTGTAGGAGTTTTTATATTTTTATATTTTATATTTTTATACATTTATATTTTTATATTTTACATTTTGATATTTAATATTTTTATATTTTATATATTTATATTTTTATATTATTGGAATTTCCATTTATATTACTGGCATTTTTCCATTTCATCTAGATTTTCTAATATGTTGGCATACAATTTTCCTAGTATCCACTCATACACCTGTTTATTTCTGAGGGATCATTAAAATACCCCCCATTTGATTTCTGATGTTAGTCATTTGTGTCCTCACTCATTTTTTCTTTGTCAGTCTAGGTAAATGTTTTTTTTAATTTTATTGATCTTTTCCTAGAACCAAGGTCAGGCTTTATTGATTCTATAGTGTTTTTTTTTTCCTATTCCCTATTTCATTTATCTCTTACATGAGAATTGTTATTGCCTTCCTTCTGCTTATTTTGGATTTAGTTTGCCCTAAGTCTTCCTGGAGTAAGATTGAGCTCTGATGTGAGATATCACTTCTTTATTCTATGAATTTAGAACTATAGATTTCCCTCTCAGAATTGCCTTCACTGCAATCCATAAGTTTTGGTATGTCATGCTTTCATTTTCATTCACCTGAAGATATTTTCTAAATTCTTTTTAGATTTCTTCTTTGACCCATTAGTTGTTTAAGAGCGCATTATTTAATAGCCACATATATGTGACTTTTCCAGTTCTTTCTCTGTTATTGATTTCAAGCTTCCTTCCACTGTGGTCTGAGGAAATTCACTGTGTGATTTTAATATCTATAAATTTGTTGAGACTTGTTTTGTGTATCCTTAGCATATCCTTGGGAATGATCCATGGGGACAAGAGAGGAATGTGATTCTGCTGTTGTTGTTTAAAGTTGTCTGTATAATTCTGTTAGAGACAGTTGTTTCATAGTTTCATTCAAGACTTCTATGTCTTCATTAGCTTCTGTCCAAACATTCCATTCTTTTTTTTTCAAAATTTTAAAAATATTTTAAAAAATGCTTAGATTACATAAATGTTACAAAAAAATTATAGGGATTCCCATGTTCCCCACCTCCCCCACCTCCCACAACCTCCCACATAAACATCCTTCATTAGTGTGGCACATCACCTGCAATGGATAAACACATCCTGGGGCTTTGCCACTAAACATGGACCATAGTTCATATTGTAGACCACACTGTCTTCCACACAGTTCGGCATGTTATATGCTGATGTTAAATGGCCTATATCTGTTGATGTAATGCAACTCAGGATAATTCCCAAGTCCCAAAAAAGCCGCTGTATTACAACTGCTTTTCCCTCTCCCTGCCCCAAAAGCATCCAGTGGCCACTGGCTCCAAATCAATGTTGTAATTTCTTCCATTGCTTGAATCACAATATTTCTAAAAACAGAATACCAGTAAGTCCACACTATTCCATAGCTCTTCCACCAACCCTGAGGAGTCTGGAATGCTGATGTCCACTCCATCTCGAAGTGAAAGGGGTTTTATATCCCATGGATAAGGTGGATGGGATTATCCTGCCTGCAGTTGCAGATTCTCTCCATTCCCTGGGATGGTCGTGTTCCATCATCATCTCCCCGCCAGGTGTCTTGGGGGAGTCCATTGAGCAGTAGAGTAGGAGTTGCAGCTCCACCAAGATTCCAGGCACAGCTGGCACATGGGCAGTCCAAAGGCTCCAGTCTCTGGAAGTACACCTACAAACTCCAGCACCACATATAGGTTTGAATAGAAGGGACTGATGGACCTTGTGCAGGGAGGACTTATTTGAGTCCAACACTTCCACTCTCAGGAGCACAGATCCCAAAGTAGAGCCCACTGATAAGGCATCAAGCTCTGGAACTATCCCCCCTTACATAGGACCTGGATATCTTCAGAGCCCTCAGGAGCCCCTCTATCCACTTTGGTGTTCTATGAGATCCTACTGATGTGTGCATAAGTGTAACCTCTGGGATGACCTCCTGACATTCTTTGAAGTCTCTTAGCCATATGAACTCATTTGTTTTTACCTTTTACCCCTTTTATTCAAAGTCATTTTCCAGTCATATTGCCAGTTGGCACTTGGTTGTAATCCCTCATTGCCAGAGAGGTTCATCCCTGGGAGTCATGTCCCATCCTGGGGGAAAGGTACTGCCTTCATATGCTGAGTTTGGTTTAGAGAGAGGCCACATTTGAACAACAAGGAGGCTCTCAGGTAGCAACACTTAGGCACCCCATAACAATAGGCTAAGTTTCAATTATAAGAGCAAAGACTCATAAGGCTAGTCATCAATAACAGAACTCATTAATGGACCATCCTTCTTAGCCAGACACTGCCCCTGCACTTGGGGTACTGATGCTCCACCCTTGGAGAATGTGGCAGACCTCTCCAAGCTGGGAATTCAGTACTTTCTCATTTATTGAGTGATTCTCCACCCACTATGACCATGTCCCACCACTTGATCATTTGAACAATTTTATATATCTTTTATGTATATTCAGGTGAACTTCCTCCTATGAAACCCCCATCCCTGACAACCCCACCAATGATTCTCTCCCACCCCCATTGTAACCCTTCTGTGATCCAAACCTCCCTTAAAAATGAAGCCCATATAATAGCCAAATACAATTAATAGGAAAATGAAATAATAATGATAAATTTAAATATAAGCGATAAAATACCTGGAAACTTTAAAAAAACACTAAAAATAAAATTAAGGGGTTGGGATATTAAAAAAATGGGAAAAAACAAAAAACAAAAAAAATTTTTTTTGACATCTTTCCTTATATCACTGCAATATCGGGTGTCCATTCTGTACTGTGGCATCTTCCCCCTCTCACTTCCAGTGCTTCCCAAATTTTCATTTAATTTTCAAAAAAAATTTAGGTCACAGCAAAGTCACACACAGAATAGTAGAGACTCTTATATACCCAACCACCTCCCCCTTTTCTCACCTCATATTAAAACCTTTTTTAAGGTGGATAAACTGTGTTATAACTGTTATACTGATAGTGAAACATAGCTACTAAACACTGTCAGTGGTTAACAGTATAGTTTACATTTTAGATGGTACAATTTAATAATTTTTGTTGATATTTACCATGTCCTTTGTCCATCACTGTAAGGTAATGAAAAACAATTCCCCTGACCACTAAATACCCCCTATTTGATCTATTCTGTTCCTCCTTCCCTATCCTCCCAGGGCACATGACAGCACCCTGTCTTCACTCATTGGATGACAAGATTCATAGTTACATGCAACATGAGGTCTTGACATGCTGATTATCCTCACCTATTAAGATCCACCCTTGCTCATAAGAGATGACCACCTGTCTGATTCTGGGTGAATCGGTTCTCCCAAAGATGCAGTCCATTTCCTTCTCACTCACCACATAAGACTCCACCCACCGACACAACACATTATGACAAGGTGAACACTCACACACTCCCCAGAAGCCTGCTCCAGATGTGCCCCATTCTGAATGCCCCCTCAACCACCATCGTAAACCAGTGACATTCACTTGTCATATTGCCATAAGAGCATTCCCACCCCTGCACTTTCAACCTCATACCCACAAATCTGGTGTACATCTGATCCTTCTCCCATCTCTCCCCCCCAGTATCTTGGTATTCTAACCTGCCCTTCCTAAACTACCCACCTGTCAACCCTGCACCACCAAACCCAGTAATATCACTACCCACCTGTCCTATCCCTTCAATACACAACTATACTCTATCACATTACCATGGATTATGTCCGTATGAGTGATGACTCACAACCTTCTCTTTTCTTTCTCTCTCTTGTTAACCTATCTTTCAGACAATGGTTCTCAGAGACTGCTCACTTTCCTCAATTCATATCATTGAGGTCTTGTAATGCTCATCCTTCAATGCCTGGCTTGCTTCACTCAACATAAGGTCTTCAAGATTCATCCATGTTATCCTGTGTGCTAGCACTTTATTCTTTCTTACACCGAGTAATATTCCATTGTATGTATGTATCACATTTTGTTTATCCATTCATCTGTTGATGGGCACCTGGGTTGATTCCAACTTTTGGCAGTAGTGAACAATGCTGCTATGAACATTGGTGTGCATATATTTGCTCGTGTCTTTGTTTTCAAATCTTCTGGGCATATACCCAGCAGTGGAATCACTGGACAGTACGAAAGATCTATTGTTAGTTTTCTGAGGAACCACCAAACTGTCCTCCACATTGTCTAGACCATTCCACAATTCCACCAGCAGTGGATGAGGGTTCCCATTCCTCCACATCCTCTCCAACACTTATAGGCTGTTTTGTTTTTAATTGCCACCATTCTAGTGGGTGTAAGATGGTATCTCATTGTAGTTTTGATTTGCATTTCCTTAATACCTAGAGATGTCGAGCATTATTTCATGTGCTTTTTAGCCATTTGTATTTCTTCCTTGGAGAACTGTCTTTTCAGGTCACTTGCCCTCCTAAACCAATGCCATCTTTATTCTCCATTCATTATTGAAAGTGGTGGTTTTATCTATTATTGAAAGTGGTGTATTGAATTCTCCTACTGTGAATGTAGAACCATCTACTTCTCCTTTTCCAAATCTGTCAATATTTTCTTCATATATTTTTGGGCTCTACTCTTATGTGCATATGTGTTCAGAATTTTTTTGCTATTGTTCAATTGACTATGTTGTCTCTATGCCCTTTTCTTCTTCTTTTTCAAAAACTGCTTGTGACCGTTTTTGATTTAAAGTATATTTCATCTTATATTGGTATAGCTACACCAGGTCCTTTTTGTTACTATAGTCACTGATTTCTTTTATCCTTTCACTTTTAAACCACTTGTGTCTTTAAGTTTATTTTGAGTCTCATATAAATGGCATAGATTTATTTTCTGTTTTTTCCTCCATTCTGCCAATATCTGCCTTCTAACCAGATAATTTAATCCATTTATATTTGAAGTTACTGCAGATATTGCACCATTTCCAAACCCTTACTCCCCCAACCTTTCTGTTTTTGTTGTTAAAAAATACATTTTTATACATTGTACATATATATATATATCATTACTTTTCATGCATTTGCATTGTAGAACTTATAAGATATAAAATATGGAGTTATATCCAAACAGTTCAGTGTAATAATTACTTTTGATTTTTCAATTACACAGTTACTAGATGCTAAAACAAATATCTCACAATTGGTTGGAATTTATTGCCTCATGGTTTCAGAGGATAGAAGAAGTTTTGCTTTCTTGAAGTCCAGTATCTTTTGTCTAGATGGCAAACTTTGAAGTTCCTTGGATTTTTAATCAAGGCAATGCACAAATTGATGTCTTCTCTTTACTCATATGGTTTCAATTTTCTTCTATCTTCTTGTTGCCACTTGTGGCTTTCCTTTCCATCTGATTTTCACTCTGCTTTAAAGGACTCTAGTATTCTGAATTACAGCCAAATCCTATTCAGATGTGCCACAGTTTAACATGAAGCAGCAATGTGAGGAGATCTTATAGAATGGACAAATCCCATCAGAAAGGAGACAAAGACAGAGTCCAAACTATGGTATACAATTCAAACCATAACAGTCATCTTTACTGAAGATATTTATTTTATGATACATTGAATTACTGTCTATTTTTTGTTGGTTTCAGTCCAAAAATTATCTTTATATTCACCTCCATGGATTCTGATGAGAAATCAAAACTTTATCTTATTGGGGCACCATTATATAGACAGTTTGCTATTCTCTTGTAGCATTTAGAAAATCAGGAGAGAAATATAAGCTTCACTACATTTTGAAACCTAAGTAACATATGTGGTTTACAGATTTCTAAGAAAAAAGTTGAATTTAACTAGTGTTCGCAAGGGGAGTTGAGTGCATAGAAGTGAGTGAAACGTACATTTCACACAATTTCTAAACTAAATAACATATGTGATTTATTGATTTTGAGAGAGATCTTCATTTAAATAGTGATTTGTTAGTAAGCATAAATGCATAGAGGAGAGTGAAACATGTATTTCAATCAATTTTGCAGACTAACATTTGTGATACAGTGGTTTTTAAAAAAATTTTGCCTTCAAATAACGTTTTATAACTAAGGAAGCCCTATTCATCTATTTGTATTCTTTCATTGCTTGTGTTTTAGGTCTAATTATAAGAAACCATTGCCTACCACAAGGTCTGGAAGATGCTTCACTATATGTTCTTCTAGGAGTTTTATGGTCTTGGCTCTTATTTTTCAGTCTTTGATCCATTTTGAGTTAATTTTGTCTAAGGTGTAATGTAGAGATACTTTTTCATTCTTTTGGATATAAATATCCATTTCTCACAGCACCATTTGTTGAAGAGACTATTCTGTCCCATTTGTGTTGACTTGGCAGCCATGTCATATATCAATTGGCCAAGGTTGTGAAGGTCCATTTCTGAACTCTTAATTTGATTCCACTAGTGACTATATCTTTCTTTATGCCAGTACCATGCCTTTATCAGCACTGTTATTGTGAAATATGCTTTAAAGTCAGAAAGGGTAAGTCCTACAACTTCATTCTTCTTTTTCAAGGTATTTTTTTTTTTTTTTGGCTATTTGTGGCCTCTTACCCTTCCAAATAAATTAGATAAATTGATCTTTCTGCTTTTGCAAAGCTGGCTATTGAAATTTTGTTTGGGATTGCATTGAATTGAATTTGGGTAGAATTGACATATTAAGAACATTTAGCATGATAATCTATGAACACAAAAAGTCCTTCTATTTATGTAGGTATTTTATATTTCTTTAAGCAATGTTTTAATTTTATGTGTACAGGTCCATTACATCCTTATTTACTTTTTTTCCTAGATGGTTGAGTCTTTTAGTTACTACTGTAAATGGAATTTTTCTTGATTTCCTCCTACATTTGCTTATTACTAATGTATAGAAACACTACTGATTTTTGCATCCTGCCACTTTTTGAACTCATTTATTAGCTCTAGTAGCTTTGTTTAACATTTGTCAGGACTTTTCTATATATAGAATTATGTCAACTGCAAATAGTGAAAATTTTACTTCTACCTTTGCAATTTTGATGTCATTTATTTCTTTTTCTTGCCTAACTGTTTTAGCTAGAACTTCTAGCCCAATGTTAAATAACAGTGGTGACATTGGGCATCCTGGTCTTGTTGTAAATCTTAGCAGTAAAATTCAGTCTTTCACCATTGACTATGATGTTTGTTGTGTGTTTTGCATATATAACCTTAATTAGGTTGAGTAACTTGCCTTCTATTCTATCTTTTGAGATGTTTTTATCAATAAAGGATGCTGGATTTTTTCATATGACTTCTCTGCATCAACAGAGATGCCAATGTGATTATCTTTTGTTTTGTTAATTTTGTTTATTGCATTAATTCATTTTCTTGTGTTGATCCACCCTTGCATGCTGGGATAAATCCCACTAAGTTATGGTGTATAATTCCTTTGATGTATTGTTGGATTCAATTTGCAAGTATTTTGTTGAAGATTTCTATATCTGTAGTCATTAGAGAAATTGATCTGTAATTTTCTTTTCTTGTAGTATCTTCATCTATCTCTAGTATTAGTGTAATTTTGTCTTCATAGAATGAGTTACATAGTGTACCACTTTCTTTAATGTTTGGGTAGAGATTCAGCTAGATTATTCTGGGAATTATTGTTAGAATTCATCTGTGATGCCATCTTGTCCTGAATCTTTCTTTGTTGGGAGGTTTTTGAGGAATTATTCAAACTCTTTATTTTTAATTGATCTGTTGAGGTCTTTTATTTCTTCTAGAATAAGTGTAGGTTGTTCACATGTTTCTTGGAAGTTGTCCTTGTTTATATTCAATATTAGTTCATTTGCTGGAAACCACTCATGGTACTTCAGAGTTCTGACAACATAGATTCTGACATTTTATTTTATTTTATTAATTTTTCTGTGTCAGGACAGGCACCTGGAACTCTTTAAATGTATTACTTTCAGTAACATATTTCTCTGAACTTAATTGTGCTTTTATTTATATTCAATAATTAGTAAAAATAAAAATAATACTAAAAATAGCATAAAATTCTTTCAAATATGTAAGAATGAATTGATGAAAACTATAACAATTTATTCATGAGTACTATATCATAGTGAAAAATTAAAGAAGAACTAAACATAGACAGATTGATCTAATTCATATATAAGAAAATTCTGCATTGTGAGTTGATTCTTACTAACCGATCTACTCAGTCTAATGAATTATGAATAAAAATGCTTATAGTTTTCTTTGTGTGTGTGTATTTGTAATTTCTAAAACTGAGCTGTTCTAAAAATTTATCCAGAAAAACCAGTGATCAAAAAAATCTATAGCAAATTTGAAGAATAATATTGCTGGGTAATTTACACTGACAGAATTCATGATATCTACAGAGCAACAGTAATTAAGCCAAATGGTATTGGTGAAAAGACTGATATGTAGACCAATGGAACAGAACAGAGAATGTGCACATAGACCCATATATATATATATATATATATATCCCTATTTACAACAAGGTATCAAATCAATTCAAAGGAGAAAAGAATTCTTCTTTAGATAAGAGTGACTGACAGAATTTGATACCTGTTTTGAAAAAAAAATAAAAAAACTTTTCCAAACTGCTCAAATTATTATGAGATGGAGGACAAGAAATTATTTTTGCTTATTGAGAAAGGTAATATAATGAATAAACAAATAAAAACAAAGAAATATGTCTTCTAGAAAGCTATATAAAGAATGATTTTCCTGTTTTGCAATAAGCAAAAATGTATGACTCTTGGTTATAAAGGCACTAATCATATGGTAAACATAAATAGAATTGTACTTATTTAGAATTGTGAATTTCTATTCATTGATTGACACCATTAATAGAGATGAAAATGAAGCCATAAGAGTTATCATATTAGAAGAATGGCAGCTTTATTTCTGTTTTAATTCTTGCCTCAATAATATTCACCATGCTATTTTATATATTCCAATATACTAATATTTCTTCATACAAAATTTGTGCTCATGCATAGATTCTATTTTTGTCCTCTTCTCTCATTATCTAAAGTCAATTATATCCATAAATTTCTTCTGGGCATTGTCTATTACAGCTCCCAAGGACAGTGCTCACAGGGATTGTCCCTAAGGCCATCTGGAACTGAATATAGAGGCACTTTTTATGAAACAGAAGTATTCCTTCCCAAAAATCAGTATTCCAAATAAATCTGCCCACTTGTGCTTGCCTGTACCTGAAACAGATTGAACACTTCCCAGAAATCCTGACTTGCCTATCTGGCATAAGAAGACAAAATTATCTTGTAAGCATTTTTATTATTAATTTATTTTTTCCTCCTCATTTACCTCATCCAATAAATCAACCAAAATTCTTTCCTTCACCTGTTCTCTTGTTTGTTGAGAAACACTGCTAATAAGACTAACATAGAAAATATAGATAGGCAAGGCATTCACATAATGAGACCTACGTATTCTTTTTAATTTATTATCTTAAAATATTTCATTCCAGGCTACAGAGAAGGAAACATTTTCAATTTTTCAAAAAATGCTTCAATACTTTTACACTTATTTATATTGTCGATATTACTTGGAACAAAACAAAAAATAATAGTAAAATAGTAAATGAAAACCAATATGTTTTTCTTTTCCTTTTTCATTTGTTTGAAATTATTAGTCTGACTAGACTTTGTATTAAGTAATTGTTTTAAAGATCATAACCTGCAGAATGAAAGGCCATAACTCAGGTAAGCTAATTATGTGTATTTAGCTAGCTATTTTTAATCAAATCAAGCATACAATAACAGTTATGAAAAGGAATATTATCACGGAATTAATTGTGAGAGAATCATCCATTAACTCATCCATCATGTACAATCCATACACTTTGCAAATGTACAGAACACAATCTATTTATGACACAGATAATTTAAATTATTCAGGTTTATATTCAGGTTTATAGGAAAACATGTCATTATGTACACATAACAGAAGACTCAACATACTTTATCTTAGTCACTTGAAGTAATTAAACAATAAACACTGACTACTACAAATAATACATACTTATAAGTTCAAGGAAAGCTATTAAAACCATTATTCCTATTTTTTAGAATCATCAAAATTTATTGTAGTGGAATTCATTAATTTATGAATCAGTCAATCAATACATCACATTTTTATTAAGGTATCATTTGTTGGTAAATTTTTTGCCCTAAAATATTCAAATATATAATAATACTAAGAATTGTTTATATTTAGAAATTTAGAGAGTACAAATGGAAACAAAATGTCTAGCAAAATTCCATCTCCTCTAGTAACTGTCCCCAAAGAATATGTTTTAAGAATTGTTTTATTGTTTCTATAGATCTTCTAATTGAAATGTTTGCAAATCTTACATTAATGAAATAGTGGTTATTGGAGATATTTCTTTGAGAACTTTTTATGAGATTTTCAATTATTCCCTAAATTAAATCTAAGATGATCTTAAATATTTTATAACAAAATGGGGGTGTTCTAAGATATGTTCCCAAGTTCTACCTATTTAAATATACATAAGATACTTTATTAAAAATATTGTAAATGAAGCACTAATGGATGTCATAAAATTAGTCTTGATAACTAAAGTCATTAAGGGAGTTTATTTTTTAAATTATATATGAGTTAGATCTTAGTTTCCTGTTAAGATTATGTCAGATACTGATGGTAATCAGTGTAAGAAGTAAAAGGGAAACATGAGTGAAGTTTCAAAACAATGGAAGACAGAAAGAAGAGGAAAATGGAAGACAGGGAAGAGGAGAAGGTGACAGAATAGAATCCCAAAATAAGGATGATGGAATATACTAAGGATATAATTTGGAACTGACTTCTGAGAAATGATATCTTATTTCTCCATGTATCTTTAATGGAATGTGTGACTGTGTAAAATAGAGAACAACCTTGGGAGAGCAGAAGTTCTGGATCACAGTGCCTGGATAGAGGCTCCTGCAGTACTTCACAGCTGGGATGTAACCATAACAATGAATGGTCAGCCTGAGTGAGAAGCATGACTGGAGTGTAGGGATCAGTGAAGTCAGAAGGATGAGGGGTATGGGAGGAGGAAATGCACCATGAGGCACTGTGCCATCTGAGCAGAAATGTGGCTTTGAAGGCAGGCTTTGTCACTTACACATCATTGCCTATTGTTTCCTTTATCTTCCACTGGGCCAGTTTTTTTTTTCCACTTTGTAAATTTGTGTGTATTACTTCCCAATTTGTATTTACAATTAGAATTATAGTATACAGTTAAGTAAAAAGTACATAAGACATTTTAAATAAATAAAATCTCATGATAATATTATTCTCTTGGTTGATAATGGTATCTACACTAAGGAAGGATCACAATTAGGCCACAGGGATTAAATAAAATATTTTAGGGAAAGAGAGAGAGAGAGAGAGAGAGAGAGATGAATCAAATGTGAAAATTGAAAAAAATAGTATGTGTTAATTGCTAGGAAGAGATATAAGGGATTACAACTGCATATAAATTAAGAGAGGATCTGATAAATTATTAAATTAATAACCTTCTATTATTTAACAAATACTGTTTGGTCATGAACTAATGATAAGTGTTAACATTTGGGTAATATTTTTGAAGAGTCTTGTATATAGAAATTAGAAATATTAATTCAATAAATCCTCCTGGCAAAACTTTGAATTCCAATGTGCTCATTTTACAGTTATTAAAGTGATAAAAATTTATGCTAACATTGGTACGGGTTCTTTAAGATAACATTTTACTGTTAACACTGACTTGAAAGTAAGGTACAAGGAAGGAATACTAAAGAAGAATGAGGAAATATTATGTTATGTTCTACTACCAACCAATACAGAGAAGGAAATTTGATGAACACGAGTTTATAAAAGTACATATGCTAATTTCTTTCCTCCTCTTCATTTTTCATGTTTATTTTTAGGGATTATTTGCCTTCAGTTCTCCATATCCATTGCAAATTACCTAAAAATACCCAACTCAAATAAAATGACTGAATTCCTGCTTACAAGATTTTCTAATGTGTGGGAGTTCAGAGGCTTACATGCCATGCTCTTTCTACTGATGTACTTGGCAACACTGATGGGGAACGTTCTCATTGTCATAGTAACCACCTTCGACCAGAGTCTTCATACTCCCATGTATTTCTTCCTTAGGAATCTGTCTGTCATGGACATGTGCTACATTTCTATCACTGTACTCAAGGCATGTGTCATCTACCTGCTTGACAACAGGGCAATCTCCATGGCTGGATGTGCATCTCAGATCTTCCTTGTGTTTTTGTTTGTTTATACAGAACTGCTGTTTCTCACTATCATGGCCCTTGACTGCTATGCTCAAGTTTCCAACCAAGGGAGAGTGAAGAAAGGCTTTTTCCACCTGTGTCCTTCACATCCTCATGGTGACCATCTTTCTCAGCTCAGATACTGCTGTATATGTGAAGCCAATCTCCAGCTCACCCACAATTCAGGACATGATCGTGTCTGTGTTCTACTCTATAGTCCCTCTTTCCTTGAATCCTATAATCTATAGTCTTAGAAACAAGCAGATAAAGAGGCTATGAGGAGAATTATGAGCAGAAAGCTTTATTGAGGAAAACGATAGGATAATTATTTCAAGATATCCCCACTGTAATGAGGTAAGTTGAAAATGCCTCATATTTCAACTTTTTGCCTATTTCCAACTTTAAGAGCCATGATTTGAATTTTCAGGGACAGTGATTATATTATGTGTCAGCATAGTCACAAATATATTTTATTTTGAGATTTTTTTTTTAAAAATTGTATATTCTCTGATAACTGTTCTGTCACTGCTACATACATATCATTTGTCCAGTAATGTTGTTTCTCTTTGTTCTCCTTTAAACTTATAGAGTCCTAGAAAATATGAACTATACATTAACTTATTTCATCTGTCAATTAGAAGTGACAGAAAATCATTCATTCACCATATAAGTTAAAA